>JAIXNV010000062.1:3543699-3566121 GCA_020917445.1 Riparia riparia
GAAAGGAAAGGAAAGGAAAGGAAAGGAAAGGAAAGGAAAGGAAAGGAAAGGAAAGGAAAGGAGAAGGGAAGGACTATTTTACTAGGGAGAAACTTATGATGGTCATCTAGTCCAACTGCCTGAGGAGGACTTACCAGAATTTAAAGCCCACTGCAAATATCAGCAGCTGTATGGAACATGGTGCTGGGTCTGAGGATGTGGAAATAGGCACACACAGGTTCTTCTGGCAAATCTTTGACTGCTGCCAACATGGGTGCTACAGGGACCCAGCACTCAGCATTGTAGCACCAATATATTGAAAACACATCAGTTGTGACTTTTCCTGTTCTGCTGTAGATTAGTAAGTGTTTGCTCTAGTCAAGGATAAAGCTGAGTTGGAGGGATAATGCATCACTGTGCTGTTACAATTCTGCACCTCTAGACCGACTCACTGTATCCTGAATCCTCTGAGTCACTTCCTGCTTCCAGAAGGAAGTCAGCTGTAAAACAGGTGCTTGTTGCACCATTGCAGCTAGTCAGGTGTGCTAGTGGATGCAGAAAACCCCTACACTTCCCCCTGAGTGGAAGTTTATATCCATGTGACAAAGAAGGTAGTTCTAAACTCAGAAGATGTCCAGAAATAAAAGATTGACAGGGAAAGGACATGATTTTCAGGGTGACAGGGCTTTAGTGCATCCTCCCACACATATTCACAAGCCAGATCTGCCTCACTTGTGTTATACTGCACAGTAGGAAATTATATAGTACTAATTCTACGATGAATGTTGAGAGAGTAGATATTTTTCCTTGTGACATCTAATATTCCAGCATATCTGTTAATCATGCAGGCAGCATGAGCTATTTCTGAATTGGGAAGGAATACAAGGTAACTATGTTTTCACCAGCTGCATGTGTTATTTAAAGCTAGGTTTATGTAAAAAGCTGGGTGTCAAAGGGTATGACAAACAAAACTCGATTATATGTCAGACCTTTAAATAAAATAAATTCTGCTCAGTAGAAATGTGCACATGCAAATTAGTCATTTGGTATTTATTTAGCATAGTAATCAATTTAAAGGCTTCAGACACTTATGATTTTATTTATCCATTTATTTCCTACTGCCCATCTGGTGTGCATGCCAGAAATGCTAATGTTTTACAAGCCAAATGAAAAAAGCATAAAAAGCAAAGCTAAAAACCCCCAGAAACCCAAATTCACTCCATAACGTCTCCTTTCCAAAATCCCTTAGATGGAATTGCTTAATTTTTCAATATGATAGGGATGAAAAATAGGTGGGTTTTTGTTTGTTTGTTTGTTTGTTTTTTGTTTTCTTTCTTAGGAAGGAAAGATTCTGATGATTATTCAAGTAAAGTACACATACTACTCTTGGCTTTTTATCATAACATATCATCCTGCCTTATCCAACTTTATACAAACAACTCTCTCTTCGTACTAAATGTCCATGATTCTTATTTCAGGTAACAGAATTAAATATAGATTGCACTTTTTGGGATAATGTTCCTTTAAAATTAATCATGGAAATCTCAAAATTAGTAACCAGGATGTGAATTCTGTGACCCCTACTCTAAAAAAAAAAACCAAAAAACAAACCAACAAAACACATCCAGAGGAGTAAACAGAGCTCCATCCAGGGCACTGATCAAATGGTGATGTTCAAGACTATATTTTACATGAAACAATAGTCTAGAACCCTTGAACAGTCCTCAGAGAAAGTTTTGGAAGATATGTCAACCTACTACCAGCCAAATGTCAACAGACCCAGACATCTTTTACTTCTACTTGTTCAGTCAACAAATACTTAAAATCTCTTGGCTAAATGGAAGAAGAAAATGGGTGAAAAATTCTTGCATATAACTTAGATTTCATACTACTCATCTATATTTCATCTTCATTTTGAGAGAAGTGGATTGACATAAAGGATTGACATAAAAATAAATAAAATTTTTGTTTCATTCCTACACTACTCAATGTTGACTGTAACCAAGTGCTGCAGTACTGAAATGCAGGATAGAGCTCAGAGGAATCACAACTGTATTTTCCTTAAAAAAAAAAAAATTACTGGAGCTTGTCGTTGTTGTTGTTGTTTGTTTGTTTGTTTGTTTTCTGGATGGAAAAGAGAGCTGTGAATCCTCTCTGCAAGCTGTGCTTTCCAGTTACAGTGAATTAAGTATCTGAGTCACGGAAAATAATGAATTTTGATTTGCATAGGTGTCTTATGTATATGTTATGGTTTAACACAGGAAGTTCTGAGTTTAGGCAAGTACATTTAAACTGGACTGATCTCACATCTACCATCTGACTCCAGTCACATTCCTTTGGGTACAGTGTATGGCGACCAGCATTTAACTTGAGGTAATGGATTGTGCTCCAGCAGCCAAATACCTAACACCATTTGTAGCTGAGTGGCAGGTGTTCAAAGAAATATGTTAAAAACCTGGTTCAAATGAAAGTAGATGTTTTTGGACAATGCCTGGTTGTCTGTGAAAAACTGAGGTATTTAACAATCAGCTAATTACTAGCTTCTGTTATTTAGACTTGATTCTAGTCTTTGCAGTTTTAGAAGTAAATATTGCTGAGGAGAAACATTTATCTCCATTGTGTAGCAGAACTAAAAAGGTGAAGTTTTTCACTGCTATTTTGCTCCTTTACTCAGCAGACAGTTTGCTTTTCTGAAGCACTTGAAAGAACCAAATTTATTCAATAAATAATAAATATAAAAGCAACTTATGGTCTATGATGTTAGCTAGGTTTGCTTTCTTATTGCACACATTTTTACTACATCAAAAACTAACACTCTCTCTTCATTCTATACATAAATTGAACAATAATTAAAAAAATATTGTAGACCCTAATTGTTACAGACCTTAATTAATCTAATTTCTAAGGTAATTAATCTCACTTTCCAAATCCTCTTTATCTAATGTAATACAGGACCTGTCTATTGGTATTTTGTATAATGCAGTACATCTTGTTTTTATTGATACTAATGACTTTATAATTGGAGAAAAGGAGGGAATTGTGCACAACCTGAAGGAACAAGACAATTTGTGGAATACAAGGGACCTATGACAACTTACGCATCTTTGTACAAGCCTCATGACTCTGAGTAATGAAAATTAGGCAAAATCCTTCTCCTGCACAGACTTGCTTGCCAGTAGAGGAAGTCAAGGGCAGTCAGTAACAACTATATCTCTTCAAATGGAGCTGTGAGTACTCCTATTGCTCCTGCTTGAGACCAAAGAGCATAGTTTAAAACCTTAGTGCCAACCAAATGCTCTGAAATCATCTCAATAGATGCTTGCTTGAGTACAGGTTCATGCTTGAGTATAGTTTTTTTCATGACCTATCTAATGTTGTCCCAGAGGCAAAATGTGTTCAGACAAGGCTAAACAAGGAAGTCCAGAAAAATATCTGCCACTCATTACTGCAAACATTTATAGATTTATGCTTAGAGAAATCTGAATTTATCCTTTTAAAGTGTGAAACAGTGATTATATTCAACAGGACAAACTCCTGCTGTGAGCACACTTTTTTTATGATGTTGCTTTCATTTATAATAGCCCTGGGACTTTGTTTTTTCAACTGTCTCACACTATGTGGAATTTTAGGTCCTGTCATCTGTGCAGTACTAATACAGTTTTATGCTGGAAACACCCGCTTAGTGCTGTTAAATTTGGAGCTAGCCAGCTTTTATATCCAGCTTCTTTGAAAACCTGTTGTATAAAGGGTACTGTAAGAAAGACACAAATAAAACATTAGTGACCCATGCTTCCAATCTCAAACAGCAGGAACATGCTCAAGCAGCTCACTTTCAATTTCTGATAAAGACTGCATCAACATGAGCATTTCTGTGTATCATGTTGTGTAAAATATTATATTCTGTGCAACAAAAAAGCAGTACACATTTCAGTGGGAGTCCTGGATATTAACTGTAAGTTTTTCTGATGGGGTGTGTGTGTGTGTGTGTGTGTGTGTGTGTGTGTGTGTGTGTGTGTGTGTGTGTGTGTGTATATATATAAAAAATATATATAGTATATAGAGTAGTATATAGAGTTTACTGGCCTAGCACTACCCCAAAGTAATCAGAATATAAATGGGTCCTCTCTGTGAAGGGTAGGAGAAAAAAATGTTTCTTTGGCATTGATTGTATTTTTGTGCACTGTAAATCTTATTATGGGTAAAATTTAACATGTTATATCATAATCATTACTGATGCCCAACCATACATGGTAGAGATAATAAAAGTAAGAATACTTTGGTAAAAAAAATAAAAAATAAAAAAAAAATTGAGTACTTGCAGAACCTCTGAGTCTCATGATTTGGAAACAATGACAGTGGCACCTGTCGATAGTTAAAATAAAGTATAACCATCTGAAGGAAATAATAAAAAAAACAAGTGTGCAGGATCCAAGTAAGGTTCAGTGTAATACTCAAGTGCAATATCTACTTGCTGTATTTGAGCTGTTGTGGGAAAGATGACACATTTATTTCGTGGCCAAAGAGTCTATAAATACATTAGTGCTCTAATTTTGCAAATGGGGATTCTGATAGGTCTTTTTTTTCTCTTCCCATATTTCTTTCTGCCAGGCATGGGCAAGCTGAACCATGCAACTCCTTGATGTTGATCAAATTTCTCTGAAACTGCTGCACTGACAACACCTTGCTGTGTTCACTTGAAATTTTTCTTACAAATTATGCTAAGAATAAACTCAACCAGCTGCAGCTCCCTAATAAAAGCAAGGACAAAAGAAAATAATTCCACTGAATTTGACACCATTAAATAGATCTTTTTGGATATAAGTGCTGTAATCACATGGAAACCAACACTGCTCTGTATGATGAAATTCATTGTCAGTGAACTATTTAACAAACAGTGCCGGTGGGATTCACAAGATGTTCCCTGATTCAAGAACAAGTGAGCAATATTGAGGTATCATATTTCTTTGCATTTTGATTAGTTGACAACATATAACTGGGCTGAGTGAAAAATAATGTGCTCTCCTATTTCCATATCTAGAAGCCAGCTGAAAAATAAGAATTGGATAGTAGCCACCATTCATGTCAGCCCACAGACTGGTTAGAAGCAAACATAAGTGTGAGTGCTTTGATGATGGTCTTGAAATGGCATATTTATTGTATTTGAATTCATATGCAAGCATATAATATATTGTTTACATATGTTACATATGGGTATTTGTGGCGGTGTGTGGATTGTTTTATTCGTTTTATGTAATTTTATATTGTATTTTTATAATGGTTTGTTCCTTGTACCCCCTGTTCTATGTCATGGTTTGGACTAGTTTATCCCAAGCAGAATTCTTTAAATGTCAATCATCCCTTCCCCCTCCCCGTGGGCACCCTGTCTATCACTCCGAGACCCTTCCCTGGCTTCTAGAAAGCTCCAGGGAGGGCGTCGAGTGATAGGCTGGGGCCCTGGGAACCCCCTCCCCTTGTTTTGTGGTTGGCCCCCTGTTGTAAAGTTTACACCCCCAGTTACACCCCCCAATGTCGTGATTGGCTGACCGGTTGTCGCCACCCCTGTTTACACCCTCCCTTAAAAGCTGCTGCACGCCTGTGCTCGGGGCTCTCTCTGGGCAGCAGTGGTCTGAGGTGGAGCTCCTTGCCGGACTCCCCTTAATAAACTACCTTCTACCCTGCCTAAAGAGAGACGACTCTTCTTCCGTCACCGCCGTCGCACTCCATCAGGTCCACTCGCTGGTGTGGGGAGCCAAGAGCCCACCGGGAGGAGGTTACTCGCCCTGCCTGTAACCCCGACCGATCCTCGCTGTGGCAGTGCAGAACTGAGCTAGCCTGCACGCCTGCCAGGCGTGAAAGGACACTGCTATAGGTATTTACATAGACACCCATTGTATCTGAGGTGTGAAAGAGATATTTTGTCTATTTTTCTATAATATCTCTAATAGTGAACAGTGTAAGAAGGAATATAAAAACAACACACCTGGAAAAACTATTCCCTCATTATATTTTGTGGCAGGAAACAAATTCAGGATTTTTTAAACTGGAAAGTACATACAGGTGACTGTTGTGGAAAAGTTGCAGATGGATTTGTCCTTAATGAATTTAGATTATGAATTTTTGAAGATATTTTATGCTCTTGGTCTCTGTTTAGTTACTACTTCAATTTATTTCAGTGTTGGGTAAAGGGGTCCTGCACTGAGGCAATAGATGAAGTAAATTTCCTCACTCAGATAGCAAGTGACCATGAACCTGAGTAAACTCCAGTTCGCCATCTGTCCCTTAGCTGTTGACTTTGTTCTGAATGTAACAGCAAAAATATGTGTAGCACCATAGTTATAATACTTTTGTCTTCTAATTATCAGGAGCATTTAAAAATTCCGTAACACCTGAAAATGTCAAAGGTAATAGGAACTTTTTAAAGTAAATTGATAGTACCAAATTAATCACTTGTGTCCCTCTGCTGAAACCAGTAATGAAGTATGAAGTAATGTCAGGGAGGAATTTGGGACATGATTTTTAAAACTTTATCTAGCACAAATTAATTGTACACCAAAGACTTTTAAAGCTACCCAGTCAAGGCTAATCTTATTATAGTGACATAGTAATGTTAGAACTACATTACAGAGAATTTAATTCTACTCCTATGTGGCTTATTTAGGTGCCCATTATCTTCATTTTCTGCCCTACAGAAGTGCAGTAAAAGCTAGAAACAAACCCACTTACATCTGTCATTTCAACTTAGTTTTGATTTTGTAGTGTTATTTTGATCATGTTCAGAAAAGAAATATAATCAGCAAGAAAAGGGATCTATCTTATGTGCACCTCTACCTTCCCTTCTCTGTCACTCTTCCCTCCAAACTGTGTACTGAAAAAGAGAGACAGTGAATAGTTAATTAAAAGAAAAAAATCCTAAATTTGAAGAAAACTTATAAATCAGCTCGGAAAACTTACAGCTCAATAAATTTATGAATTTGGAAATGAAAGGATAACAGTAAGGCATAAAAGAGTTGTGGTGGGTTTTTTTTTTTTTTTTTTTTTTTTTTTGAGATAAGGTGAAGGCAGGATTTTTAATGTGAGAGGAGAATGTATCTTGGTAATAGAAATGCCCATGACAACACTATCAATTCCATATTTTTAGGGCAGAATTAAGGTAGAAAAGAACATAGTCAATGCAAAGAAAATATTTTATGTTTGCTTTTCATATTAAATTCATTTGCTGTTTTGTTGTTTCAAACTGGCATTGTTAATCCATGCTGAATTGTTTTTTTAATGTTCATCCTCTACTGAGTGAATGTGAGAAACAATTACTGAGAAAGAAGACAGAACAGAAGAGCTGGGATGTGGTGAACTCTAAGATGATCATAGGACAAAAAGGTAAGACTAAAAAAGCTGATTTTTTCTTTTTCGACTTATTTGCAGGGCATATGCCAAAATACTGATTTACATGTGACTGGTGACAATCAACACTCTTTCCTAAAGGGCAAAGCATGCCCAACAAATTTGGTGGTCTTCTATGATGGGGTTACAGAGGTGTTGAATGAGGCGAGAGAGACAGACATCAGCTACCAGGACTTGGTCAAAGAGTTTGACACTATCTCACACTTCAGCCTTTTCTCCAGACTGGAGAGGCACACATTTTATGGATAAGGACTTGGCTGGATTCCTGCGCTCAAAGAGGTGTGGTCAGCAGCTCGGTGTCCAAAAGTAGAAGAGTAAAGGGTTGGCATTTCTCAGGGGTAAGTATTGGGACTGGCATGGCTTAACGTCTTTGTGACTGACAGGGAGAGTGAAATTGAGAACACTCTCAGCAAGCTTGCCAGCACAAAGCTGGGTGGTGAAGAAAGAATTGCTGTCCACAGGGAGCTTAACAGTCTTGGGAGATGGCTCTGTGCAAACTTAATGAAATAAAACAAGGCCAAATGTAGGGCTCTGTACACAGTTGGGGGCACCCCCAAGTGCAAATACCGGCTAGATGAAGAATGTAGATTGGGAGAAGCTCTAGGGAAAAGAACTTTTGGGTGTTGACGGATGAAAAGTTTGACATGACCTAGCAAAGTGAACTGGCAGCCCATAAAGCCAGCCACATCCTGGCCTACATCAAAATCAACCTGTCCTGATGGGCAAGGGAGGGGATTCTGTCCCTCTGCTCAGCTCTGGTGTTTTAAATATGGGAAGGACACAGACTTGCTGAAGCAGGTCCAGAGGTGGGACAGGAAGATGATCATGGGATCTCTTCCAACAAAAGCTGTTCTATGATTCAACGATTGTTAAAGAGTTGCTGAAAATTCTACCTGCTTTACAATCAGGAGTTCCACTCTTCATCTCATTTCTCTGGATATATAGGAACGTAGTGTCACAATCTCATCTCAACTTGCTTTTTGTGTGACATTATATGCTCAAAAAAGGAAACACGGGTGCAAGGGAGGTGTAGGCAGCAAAGTCAAGCATGGAGTCATGCCAGCTTGCTCGGGTTTTGTCCTTTTGGGACCTGAGAACCACTGAGGAGAATTGGAGTCTACATAGCCAGGCCGTGCTCTGCACAGCCAGCAGCTGCCACTCCTGCCTTATCCTGGGAATTTCATTATTATAGTTCAAAAAGTACTACTGCATGGAAAAAAATAGCAGGAAATTCAAACACTTTTTTTTCTTTCCCTCAATGCTGCCTAAGTATATTGATTAGATTAGGCTTATTATTAATTGGTAAAAAGAAAATACAGCCAGAAGCATAATAGATAGCCATATCTTTATACATGCAGTCCCTTCCCCAATCCTCCCGATGATGGTGATCTGTAACTTGCTCACTGGATATCTGATGTCATGGTGTTCTGCTCCTTCTTTAATTTCTTTGATGCAAAATGGCCTATAATTCTAACATAGAATGGCAATTAAATGGCTCCTTAGAAGGGAAAACCTGTGGATTAGTTCAGAGACCATGGAAGGCCTTTTCTGTGGGATGTTAGATCATCATTTTAAAGCAGAAGGAGGAAGTTAAGTTGTGACTGAAGAAAGCATATTCCATCTATTCACAGTCATCTCATATTTCTCCTGGGGATTAGAGTCATTATTAACTTAGTGTGTTTGGGTCTGTTTTAGCACATATTGATGCTCTTCCCTTCAGTAAAATTTTCAGAGGAAGTCAGAATCATTGTAAGAAGCAGTAGACTTCAACCAGAGTACAGGCTGTTAGGAGGTAGCTTGGTGGAAAGGTCAACCTCAAGCTTAGTAGCACTCAAAAAGCCAGCATGTTACAATTATTAAGAAATGCATAGTGGAAGTTATTAAGCTGATAAAATACACACCAATTTCTTCAATACTGACTATAACTTAGCTTCTTACATCCCCAAGACACTGTATCAGAACTAAAATGTTTCAGAGGAGGAGTAGATGAGACACACAGCTGCACTAACTGCACTAACTGAGCAGAGCAGCTAATGCTGAGAGCTCTACACCTACACTGTAGATAGCTTACGAGTTTTCCTTACAGCCAGATATTTCTACTGTGCACACAGTTCAAAGCTGTCAGCTTGCTGCAAACCTGGACAGGTTGATTGGTTTTGTCCAGAAAAAATCTTGTTCTTATGCGTCAGAATTGTTCAGTGTGGAATGAGTGGTAGAAACAGGATTTTCTTCAAATCTGGCTTTACTGTTGGAATTAAAATGCTGTAGGTGCAGTGGAAGGTGATCAAGGAAAGGTCAAGGGTAGATCAACGGTATCTTCCTCAGGGGTTACAATGAAGATAAGCAAGCAGATGTCTGTCCAGAAGGAAACCTGAAAGATGATTAAACTCTTGGTGGTACAGACAATGAAAAAAGTAATTTATTCTCTACTAGTACTTCTGCTGATAAAACCTTCTGTGACGTACTTGATAAACATATCAGGGAGTGGTTCAAAACTGACAAGAGAAAGGGACTCTTCCTACTGTAACAGGGTCTGTTATAGACTTTAGGATTCTGTATGGGCTCAAGAGGAGGGAAGTATAATTTATGGAAAATAATCCATAAACAGAAAAATTAACTCTAGCCCAACAAGTTTCTTAACTGAAAAGATTGGAGCCTCTGGGGTTTTTTTGCAAAGTATCACATTTTCTTTGTCCTGTTCTAATGCTCTTCCATCACCTACATTTCTGACTTGGGACATTCTTAGAAAGAGGTTACTGAGTAAGACAGATCTTTGATCTTATACTGTTTGGCTTTTCTTAAAACCATAAATACAGGTATTTAATGTTCTTTGCAGGGCACTGCAAAATTGTAGAGTCCCTGTCTAATTCCTTGAGTTCATGAGTGTTCTTGAAAATGGTTTCTAATCCTAAGGATCTCTCAGGATTGAAATTTCACTTTAATTAGATAGAAACAATTGGAAATATTAATGAATTCTAAACCCCAGGTATCATTTAGTTTCATAGCAACTGCAGTTCAGATTTAGACTGGTTTTAAATCCACATTTACTGAACTAAGATTGAAACAGTAAGACAATTCCTTCAAACTTAGTAAATTAAAGTTAATTTCTTGTAATATGTGTTCTAAAACATTGGAATCAGAAAATAAATATAATTTAATTTTTCTTCTCTTTAAATAAATGCTTTTTTTAATGCTTTGGGTTTTCTTTCCTGTAAACGTTTTTCCTTCAATCACAACTTTTGTTAATTTAATTATTTAGAAAACAGCTGAGCAAGTCAACGTTCTCTGAATGTACTCTTTTACATTAGGGTCCAAGTCCATTTGTTTTGATTTAATAAGTATTGTTTTCACTGTACTGTGTACAAATAATATTCATCATGTTCTGAATTTTGCACAGTAACTTGGGAAATGCAGTACTTATAGCATTAGGTTTGTTGTTATTTTATCTACAATTGAAATAATTTATCCACTGTTTCATTTAGTCTCTGCTGCTTTTCAGGAGAGTGAAGGTATAAGTATTTATTTGCTACAGTCTAGAATTATGCAGTCTTCTCATATAAAAATTTAGTTTTGTTTAGTTTTAGTTTTTATGGTTGCAGTCAATTTATTTGTAGTGACAGATGACCAGGGAGTGTCAGATGGTTCTAAAGACTTCATGTGAATGAGATGTGAGGGATTAGGAATACTTGTGTAATTTAAAGGGTCTTATGGTCTTATATGTCTCAGCCTTGCTTAGGAGAAAAACACAAGTTAAGAGAATAGCACTTTGCTGCTGCAGATAGTATTAGTTTAATACTTATTGTTGTCTTAAGGTTTCTGAAGGAAACAGGGGTCAATGACCCATGGTACTAGCCAGAACCTATTTGTCTTGTATTTTGGACACTATAAGGTGTTTTTGGTGGTTTTGTGGGGTTTGCTTTGTTTTGTTTTGTTTTGGTTTTTTTGATCCCAAGAAGATTTAGGCCATTATAAACTTGCCTACTTAAACATATGAGTTCAATTTCCTTGCAATGGTGTCAACACCTTTCAATGAACTGCATGAATAGTGTGAGCAATTTTGAAATAGCTTGCAAAGAACTCATGATCTGTGATAATGAAAACAGGGAAAGAGTAACAATGCAAAGAGAAGGGCTGAAAATGTATACCTCACTCCCCCACTTCCTAAAATCCAACCTACAATAAAGCATTTGTCTGTATGGTTCTGTATGATTATAAGAGACAATGTTAACAACATGCATTACAAATTTGGATTGAACACAAAAGTCTGCATTCCTTAAGAGCCTCTGCTTTAAGACTTAAGGTACAAATCTGCCCTTTAAATAGTCCACAACACTGGAAAAACTTCTAGGGTCAGTACAAATAGATTCAATCCCACAGTTATCATTAATATTCTTTCCTCTGCCAGACAAAAATGAAACTCAGCATTACATTTTGAAACATATTTTAAAAAGTAAAAAAAATCTGTTTTAAAACTCCAGCTGAGTCACAACCCTGTTATTTATACAAGAACATATTGTATCAGACTGAAAAGAATATGTCGGATATGAGAAGTGATGACAAGAGGAATATCCTGGCTCTCCCAGTTTTTTTCCAGGTTTGTCACAGGATCAACTTTCAGCATGTAAAATGCTGAGATGAAATTATGGCTTCCATAGTTGAAGGATGTGATATTCCCCCTCTGCTCCTCTTTGATGAGATGTTGTGTGGGGTACTGTGTCCTCCTCTGGGGTCATCCTCACAAGACATGGACCTGTTCAAATGAGCCCAGAGGAGGGCAGTGAAAAGGATCAGAAACACCCCTCCTCTGAGGAAAAGACCAAGAGTTGTGGTTGTACAGACAACAGAAGGCTCCAGAAATATACTTTTGTGGCCTCTCAAGTCTTAAAAGGAGCTAGAAAGAAAGATGGGAAGAGACTTTTTAATAGGGCCAGAAACAACAGGAGAAGGGGCAATACTTTTAAGATAAAAGATAGTAGATTTTGATTGACTTAAAAAGCAAGCAAGCAAACAAACAACAACAACAAAACCCAAAACCAAAAACCCCAAAAACTTTTATAATGAGGGTGGTGAAACACTCTAACATGATTTTCAGAGAGATGGTGCCCTGTCTTTTCAAGATCAGGTCAAATGGGACTGTGAAAAATCTGGGCTAGTTGAAGATGTCCTTGATCATTACAAGTTGTTTGGACTAGATGACCTTTAGCTCTTCTATTATAGTTTGAGTAAAATAAAAAATCAGAGTGATCCCTTTTTTTTTTTTTTTTTTTTTTTTTTTTTTTTTTTTTTTTTTCCATAGATGGCATTTCCTGAGTGTCATGTTCCTTGAAAGTTTTGTCCACAAGGAAGGCACAGAACATGAGAGTTTATGGATTGTTGTACTGGACCAGATCAGAGTAATCTAGTTTTGATGTTTATTATGAGATAAAATAAACAAGAAGTAGATGTGAAATAACTTCCAAGCTTCAAATTCTTTCAGAAGAAGCCATTCTGGTACACTTTTGCTGAGTGCTATGGCAGTTCTCTTGCAGTATAGGGGCCTATATTTATCCCTACATATTAACTATGTTACCTGACAGGCACTATCACTGTTGCTGCTTGGCCAGTGGTGGGTACATCTTGGAGCCAGCTGGTACTGGTTCTGTGGGACACAAGGGAACCTTCTTGTAGCTTCTCACGTAAGCCACCCCTGCAACCCTTCTGCCGCCAAAACCTTACCATGCAAACTCAATATACTCTATGCTTAGCCTCTTTGAATCACACTTTGAAGATTTATCATTAAGGCCATATTTATCACACAATGTTCACAACCAACAAAAAAGAATTTGCCACATCAAAATCAAAGTAACATCATCCTAACACTGAATAAAAGGGGACAACTTACAAAAAATACACTCTTCATCCCTTCAAATTGGAACAGCCAAGACTTCCCACCATATTTTTTGCTTTCTAACAGTGTTCCATCCATGTTCTGCCCTTTATGTCTCCCAGTTACTATACTTATCTCAAATTACTTGAGCCTCATGTTGGGTATTGAAAAGTACTGTGGTGTGCTGACCCTGGCTAGATTCAGGGCTTCCATCAAAGCTTCTCTATCACTCTTGAATAATCATGTAATACTTTTCCTATTTGTCTTGTATTTTTGAAACATTCTATCTTTAGTCCTTAATCGTCCATAAAATCTGAAAAGCAGAAATTATCTTGTTGGATCATCTTGTGTGGAGTTGCTACAAATTCCTCTTTGCAAGAGGAACCAGAAGTCTATGGAGCTTATGAGAACAGACAGAGAATGAAGCAGGCAGGTTTGCAGAGTACTGAGTCAAAAGAGGATGATTAATTATATCTGGAATGATATCCGAGTCCTTGATCCCATCCAGATTAAAATGAATTTAACTGAGACCTCACCCATGGCACAATGAAGATTTCACCAATTTACTTTAACTTGGAGTTTACAGAATCCAAGGTATAAATGAGAGTCTTGGCATTGATGTAGTGGTCAGTGGGTTTGACTGGATCTTGTGGGCAAGGTCAGCTTTTAGGACAACTTTTGAATGAAGTTAAAGTGAGTTTGAGCAGTACAATTTTGTTAGCTTGGTTCATGTTTAGGGAGTTTGAATTTTCCTTTTGTACTGAGCTGGGTTCCAAATGCCTATTAGAGAGAAGGCAAGGTATCAAAATACCCCAGGATGGGAAAGTTATTCCCTAGGTCACACTTTTGCATTTCTGTGACATGGTAACTTAGTGCAGTCTAAAGCAGACCACTTCATAGCAGTGGTGGGAACCAAAGATTATTTTTCAGTAAGGCACAGTGGGAGACATTTGAAATGGCCTTCTGAATGGCTTTGGGCCAACAGAAAGTGCATAATAATGATGGTGCAGTTACTGTGTTCCACACTGAGCTCCAAAAGAATAATTTTAGGTCAGTTGTGCTTATAGCATGTTGTTTATACAATACGTTTTACAAGTGAACAATAAAAATCTACATTCTCAGCTTTATTAAAAAATAAAATCGACTGCATGATGCTGTAGTGTTGACCCAAAACGTATGGCCAAATAATGAAACAGAACAGAAAACTCATTTAAAAGGTTTAGTATACCATGCTGTGTTGTGTAGAATACTTTATAAAGTTTTAAGTGAACTGTGAAAGGTTTATATTTATTTTCTGACTGATCTCTGAGAGAAATTCAGACCTAATGTTACCTGCAACTGTATTATGATAGGATTCATAAAATAGACTTTTCTAAGTTCAGTTTTAAATCTGAAATCTTGCTTGTGTTTTTGACTATAGCAAAAAGAAGTATCTTGTAAAGAAAATTCACTAATTGAAAATTAAAATACAGAAGAGTATTACTTTTAGAATCCTTACAATGTAATATTATAGGGATTTATTAAGCAACTGTAAAGAGTACAAATATCACACTGTTTCTGTACATGCATATCTCCAAATTGTTAAGTGGTTTGATATTTTAAGTCAGATACTTGCAATGAGTGCTATAAAAGAGAACATCTTAAATCTGCTGTAACAATCTGACTTGGTTTATGTTGGCAAACCAAGTCTACAGTCAATATTTGTGGACTTCATCTGAGAATTCAATTTGCAGCCCTGACAGTTCTTGGTGAAAAATAAAAGGTTTGTAGCAGAGTGATCATCAAAAGTTCTTGGCTCTAGCTCCCTGGGGAATTATAGCAAGCTACCAGCATTTTCCACACAGAGATAGCTGGATGCTGTTGAAAAATAAAGTTTTGGTTCCAGTGATACTCTAACTCTATTGGTGTGCTGTATCTGCTGTTTGCTGGGCAAGCCCTGCAAGGTGATCCAGAAAAGGCTTTTTATAAAATATCAGATACATCAACATCCATACCTAAGTGAACACAGATGATCAGATATGCTTTCCATTTCTTTACATTTCCTCAGACTGACCATTGGATCTTTTACTGATATCATATTTCCATCATATATGCTAACTGGCATGGCCTTCCTGTCGATCCTTCTTTCTGCTTTATCTGCTCAAATTCTTCCCTTTTCATCATACTCATGCCCTACCTAATCTTAGAGGTTACTGAGAATGGTGTACACCTTCGAAAGTTAATTTGATGTTTGGTTCACATGACAATTTATGCTAGATCTGCCCAATATCTATTTTTCCCAGTGCTAATTCCAGCCACTTCTCAGCACTATCTTGTAACTTCTAACACTATTTGTCTTGAGTTTTTTGAAAGCATTCTAATGACCTTCTGAGGCACCAAGAAAATTTGTATTATGAAGAAAGAATCAGTGACACACTTGAAAAAAGCCTTCTTTCAAAAATGAGGCTTTTCACTTTTGATGCATTTCTTGGCAGGTTTTGAACTAGGGAGTGCCTTCCAGTCAGCTTCAAATGCTGCCAGTTGCAACCCTCTCATCATTGGAAAGGACTGAGCAGTAAGTGTACTACTGCTTATTATTTACTTGTAGCCCAAAAATCAGGCCAAGTTTCAGAGTAGACTTCCTCTGAGTTTGCAGAATAAGGGGTAGAACAGGCTGAAAAGGCCTGGATGTCTGACAATTTGCTGATCTGAGTGAATTTCATACAGCATCACGGTTCCATCTGTTATTTGTATACCACATGGTGCTGGCACCCTTGGCCGTGTTCTGCTCCACCACAGCTGAATGCAATTCTATGACAGTGACGTGAAACGGTGCCCATCTATCTATTAATGAAATAGCTCCTTTTCCACTGTCATCTGCAGTCAGCTTCAACAATCACAGAAACTCTGAGGTTAACAGGAAAGCGTGAAGCCCATATTTTTCTTCTAGTATGTAGAGCTAAAATTAAATGCATGATTTGCACAGTCTGCCTGTGAGGCATCCATATTTCCATCTTTGTTTTTGAATTTTTTCCCCTCTTAGGAAATTACTTTGTTGACCCACTTCAAAGGAGTGGGATTCAAGGCATGTTAAGGTATTCTCTGAAAATGAAGGTCAGACACAGAACTCAGCTGAAGAGTTCCTGCCTAAAAACAGCTCATCAGCTTCCAAAAGTTATTTTATATTCTAAAACTTACAGAGTTCATAGGCAAACATCAACCATAGAGAGATCATTGATCCCTTTTAGGGTTGCGTGTTTTATAAGTTAACTGTATTAACGACACTTCATAATGACTGTATTGAGCCCAACTCATACATATCATAACAATTTAGAAGGAAAAAAATATGCAGAGTTGATTAATTTCTGTGTAAAAATAAACAATATTTTATAGAAAACATTTTGAGAGAGGTTACACTGCAAATCTGTTTTCATTAAAAACTTGAATATCATCAAAGCTGATATATGAGAATAAATAAAGGTCACTTGCAGGGAGATTAAAAACTATATCCTGATACTGGTGAACCAGAAGATCCATGAAGGTACAGACTCAGGCATCAATAGCATTGGCCTTCAGATGTCAAGTCACAAGCAAATGAAAGCAGAATGGAGGCCAAAGATATTGGAAACAGGAATTTCAAAAGAAGATGAGGGAGTGTCAGCCCATTAGTAGGAAAGATCAGGTAGATTGCATGAGACAAGGACCTCTGAGCAGAAGGAATAAGAACACAGAAATGGCAATTTTGTTTTTCTTTAACTTTTTTTTTTTTACATTTTGATACATTATAAAATAGTAGTTCTTCCATATTTTTTCCTACTGCTAAATCCCAAAAATTGCTTCAAAAAAGCTCTTTTGAAACTTTTCATACTTTAGCAATTGAACCAATTTTGTCAAAAAGCATCTCTATCTTAATAGCATAAATATAAATGGAATACCTAGTCAGGTTAGGTTTTCACTTCTTATCTTGTACTTTCTGACCTTACCATCTGTAATGGCTTCCCTCTCAAGATGGGAAAAAAAAAAAAAAAAAAGCAAAAAAAAAGCTTATAGCTTAGTTTTAATGATCTGAAAATGAGACAAACAGTAAACAGCTTTAACACAGTACAATTAAACAATAATGCATAAATGAAAATTTCCCTAAAGTTTCAACTCCATCTATTGTATTCAAAAATTCTTCGGCCACATGTTTGGGGGAAAAAAAATGATGGATTTTGCAACCAGTTCTCTCATTCTCCCCCTCTTTCTAATAAGAAGGAACAAAATTTTTTAAAGCTTCAAAGTCTTTACTAAGAAGAACACACAGAATGGGATTTGGAAATATTTGTCACTATTTTTTTCCAAGGTTTACACGAACTCCAAAAAGAGGATTTATATAGGTGATGTGGAGCTTGATGTAGAAGCTTTTGAAATCAGCAGAAATATTATAGGAGGTCTACTAGTTTTGGACAAAGTGTCAAATGAGTAATAACCAGGAAAATGATAGGTGGATTTTTGCATCTGGCTAAGTGTAAAGCTCTAATTGTATTCTCCTCGTTAGAGCTGAATCCTTTCATGTCCTAGAAGATTCAAGATATTGAGGGTTCCTGTGAAGTGGTTATATTGTATAGTGAAACTTTATACTCTTCCACTGTTTTTATTAGAATTCCTCTCCTTCCCCTAGCATTAGCTTTTTGGAGCAGTTTTGATTTTATATCTGCTAGGCAGCTCTCCTCATGTGTAGGTTTTCTAAGTATGCTTTCCTTGTCTTATGTCTCTCTGCAGAAGCTATCAGATTCCAAGACATTGTGCAGAAAGTTTTTAATTTCTGTTCCCTGCCATGCAAAAAAAAAAAAAAAAAAAAAAAAAAAAGGCAAAAGAAAAATGTTACACTCAATCAGAAAGGAATTTTCATTCTAATATTAAAATTCTCTATATGTGTCTGGGGGAGATATGAGTATGTGTGCATTTATATGTGTAAGCTAATGAAAAGCAAAGATAAATAATATAAATGTTTCTGCTCCAAAAACATTATTTTACTCACTCTCAAATATTGCATGGTATTTCTTTTTGAGAATAAGATACATCCATTTGAAAGCCAAAAATGACCTCTTTTCTGAATATAAATTACTTTAGGCAATGCTAAAATAATTTGTGGAAACTTTAATGACTTAACCTGACTTCTGTGATAACTATACTTCTGGACTGAGCTTTCAGAGTTTTAAACAGGAAAAACCTACTGTAAGATAGTGTTGGGCTGTTTTTTTCTTTTTTTATGCAACAGAAATATTCCTCCTAAGGGATTTTAAATTGATGAAGAGCAGGTGTTTTGATTTGATGGTAAATTGGTAAGCTGATTACCTTCAAAATTAACACAAGCTATAACATGAAATCATCCCCCTTCAAAACATCAAGAGGATGGAACAACAATAAAGCAATCTTAATGCTGAAAGATCATAATTTCAAGTAACATGAATGCAAAAGTTAGTCAATCTGTTCTCATATATATGTGTATTTTATATATATAGTTATTGCTTAATACAGAATTTATGAATTCTGTCTTCTCAGTAATTTAGACCTCAATTAGAGATAGTTATGGAGATTAAAAATAATGCTAGTAGGTTGATGTTTTTGTATCCCTCTTGCTTTCATGCAACAAATTCAGTTTTCTGTGTGTCTTACATGAGTGCAATCCATTATGCATCAGCATCAGAGAATTTGGATAAAAGTCTGGTAAGAGCTTAGATTAAAAATTTAAAATTATGACTTCACAGATAGACCACTTCCCTCTACCTTCCCCTCAGCTAGTTGTTACTTTTCTAACTATTGACACAGGTTTTGTTTATTTACTCATCATTTGAAGTGGATTCCTCATTCAAAAACCCACTCACTTGTCTCCTCCAAAGAACCATGAGACACCAAGACATAGGAAAAAGCATATGCTTTGTAACAAAATTACCATTTTGAAACATCGATTCCATCAACTTTTAATAGGGAAAGCGAGTCAATTTACTGTTTTAGTCATATAAAAGCCAAATTCTGTGCTGAAAAAAACCCTCTTAATATATGTATTTTCTCTTAATTCTATGAAAATTTCAAGGATAACCAAAGAAATCATGTCCAGTCCACTCTTTAAGAGCAGTATGTGTCCTGTCTCAAACTGAGACAATATTTTATACAATCAATATAAGCATAATGGAAAGAAGATCAGTACAAATATAGTTAAGAATTTTTTTTTTTTAAGTATGGTTTGAAACATACCATAAGTAATCAAGACAAAAAATTCCTGAACTAAACATGTTTACAGTATAAAAAATTTAGCTGAAGCTAGTTTTAGAAAATTAGAGTTAGTACAGTATAGATGATATTAAATTAATTATGGATAATCCGTTCTTGCTGTGTTAAGCCAGATGACCTATTCTGTTTTGAAACGTGTGTTATCAGAAAGTTGTGCTTCAGCACAGACCATGTTTTTTATGTACCAAAAAGGCATGTTTTCACATTTCATATAAGCAAAAGATTCATTTTATAAAGTGCATTGATTTATCCTTTATAAAAGAGACAGGATGTTACCATGATCTTAAAGAAGTCACTTTTTCAATAAGGATACAGTACAAACTTCTTTCTAGTACTCCACTCAATATGTCAGTCCTTTGTCTACTGTAAAATTCTCTCTCAGATAGATAAATATTATCAGGTCCATGATGGGGATATTAATGATAAAAGTATTTTCCACTGCTATGACCAAGCAGGTCTGGGTGATGGTATGTATCTTCAGAATTCACTGGCTCCTGTTTCTTTAGGCATCCACAAAGTTTGTGGGGCTTTTTCCCCAGTTTTTTTCTCCTCCCATTCTGAATACCATGGCACGTTCTTCACCTTGTTTCTTCTTAAGGAGAAATCAGTTGCATAAAAGCTACAGAAACATTCTGAAGGCCTTTACAATTAAAAATCTGACTATTTCCTGACCTCTATCTCAATTTGCATTCAGCAGGTATTCTCTCCTACTATTCCACTAGGCATCATGTCAGCTATGACTGATGAAATGTTCTGATTATTATGCTCTAGAATACCAACCAACCAACCATCACTGAAAATGCAGAAACAAAGAAACAATTGGAGAAAAAAAATCAAACCGTACATATTTGACAGATAAAATCTTGGAAGCTGCTTTACTTCCTCTGGGTAGAATCCCTACCATTTTTTAATAAATACTTCAGTATATTTCTGCATCAAAGTATAAGCATTTATTTCTGTTCATTCACAGGAAAGGATCCTAAAAGAGCAGAATTAAATGTACTTGAAATATAGAGTCAGAAATTCAGGGAATATAATGACATAGGTCCACTCATTTCTTGCACTAAGTAGTCTCTCAAAATGGTAAGGAAGAGCATAAGAAATAAAAGTTTAATAAACTAAAACTTTTTAGTTGAGCATCAATTAAATGTCAGCTTCAACAACCAATCTCTCAAAGCAACAGTGTTGCTTCTCTCTGATCTTAAGAAGATTTGCCTTTCTGAAATGCAAAGTGGTATGCAAAATTGCACTATGGTAGCAAAATCAGAAAATCAACATATTTAGAACCGAGCAGCAGCTTGTGCTTTTGGGCATGTGTCATGATATCCCATAACTAGTAGATTAAGGTCTTTTCAGATCCCACATCATGTCTTTGCCTTTTAGTACAAACTCTTAGTTGAATGTTTTGAAAACTGATTTTGGTTCATTGCCAAAAGGGAGATGTAGTAAAAGGGGTTCTATGGGAATCTGCCCTGAACCGCAGGCAGAGATATAAATATATGCTCTAATAAAGTACATATCTCAATGCAAATATGAAGCATAACTTTACTCTCTTTAGCAACAATCCACAGAATATACAGTCCATTTACTGGTTTGGCAGATTCAATCAAACCATTAAGGTAGAAAACCAGAACCATAAAAAAGGTTTAGAATTTAAAATAATTTGAGAAATCAATCTAATATATGCAGAAGAATAATAAGAACAGGAGCAAATGTCTAAAGTTAGCTCAGATAATCTGCAACACATATAGAAATGCAGTCCAGGAAAACTGTGGTTTATCATGAATAACAAGCAGAACATGACTCAGACTTGTCATGCTCTTTTAAAAACTGTAAGAGCTAAAGATATTTGTCTTAGTATTTCTGTAAAACTGCAGTTCAAGGAAGTTGTTAGCCAGCTGGCTCCAGAGAAACAACAATGGAATAACAGAATACCTGAAGCAGAGTTGAAGAAGCCTGAGTTGTCTCCAAAGACTAAATAGAAACTTCAGAGATGATTGGTGTATAATATGCTTCATGACCACTGAGGTTAGGACAAAAAAACCCCAAAGTTAAATTACAGAAAGAAAGATTTTTATGGGGTAGGCACCATTCCTGTCATAAAGAGTTTTACACTTAAATACTTGGTTGAATTAAGTATTTGAGTAAGGTACACCAAAGCTTTTGGAAACTACTTAGCCAAAGTTACAACAGAATTCATTAATCCTCTGTTGGACTTTCTGAGGTTACAGTCTTTTATTTTCCTACATTATATAACATGATTTCTTTTGTTCTCCGTGACATGTAAGAAAGGTTTGGTTGCAAATCACCCCAAGAAAACTCAGATAGATTATTTAGTGTGTCACAAAGTACAGAAAAAGATATTAAATTGTTTGTCATTGAATCTTAATGTTTTCATTAATTAGTTCCTAAAGTGTATAAAAATTATATGAGTTACAACTTAATATTATAAACCAGTATGTGGCAGGCTTTGACATAAAAAAATCATGATTCAAGAATTTTCCTTCTCTGCAGAGATCATAAAATGTACTTTTCATTCATTATATAAATTAAAATTCACTCCTTGTATATGCCCAGCATAAACCCTAGCCTTTTGTCATACATAAAAAGAAAGAAAATTACTTGAAAATTAATGATGTCTCTTTTTGTGGGATGAATATCAACTGAGTTAATAACAAGCACAAAAACTGAAAACCTTGTTTTTTGAAACTGATGTTTCTGAGGAAAAAGATACTCAAAATCCTGACAGAAACATGCTTATTTTCATGTTCTTGTTCATTGATCCATGTCTATTTAAAGCAAAGCAAATTTTGCATACAGAACAAAAATTACTAGTCTTATGTTTTTAATTTTTTAGAATTGGCAAGTACTTTGTCAAGGCCTAAAGTAAAAAAAAAAAAAAAAAAAAAAAAAAAAAAAAAAAAAAA
>JAIXNV010000062.1:3566221-3588043 GCA_020917445.1 Riparia riparia
AAAAAAAACCCAAAACCAAAGCCAAACCAAACCAAAAAACAAAAACAGAAACAAACACACACACACACAAAAAAAACCAACCAAACAAACAAACAAAAAACCCCAAAACAAAAAAACCCAACCAAAACAAAACAAAAACACCAACTAAGATTTCAACTTAATGCACTGGAGATGCTGTTTTTTTTCAAAAACCAAGTGCATTATTTTCTGAGTATATCCAGTGTATTTATATCACATTTGTGAATTCTGCCAAAATAATCTAAATATACTTTCTGTCTGTAGTGTCAGAATATTCACCTGGCCTTCTGCTACATTGTCTTAATTAATTTTTGCTCTCATTAGGAATTGTTGTGTTAATGTACCACTACACTTCATTCAGCTAAAAATAATAAAGTGCTAATCTTGACCCACTGAAGTTAATGGAAAGCTTCATGCTGGCTTTGCTGACTCAGGAACTGCTACGAGATCATGTGGACGTGAGCATAACTGCTTCTTCAGGTAAGCAGAAGATTCATTGTTATTCCTTTATTAAAATATTAACTTAAGCTGTCAATTTAGAGAAGATTGCAGAACTGAATTCAGTGCTGCGCCCCCCTGGGTTCAGCAAGCATAGCTCCTTGAAATGGCAGCATCCTACACTACATCAACAGACCTAAAACATAACCACTTTTTTGTAATTTTTTATTAATGAAGTGGAATTATATTGAACTATGCCCTAAAAGTGTGTGTGTGTGTGTGTATGTGTGTGTGTATATATGTATGTATGTATGTATGTATATGTATATGACTGTTAGGTCATTAGAAACAAGATTTTTCATGTATGACAGTGGGAGGAAAAAGTGTAAATGAGAATTCATATTGGTAGTTCACACTGATGGACATTACCAGGTACTTGAACTGGCCTGAGTAAACAGCAATCTGAGTGGTTGCGTCATGTTTACTTGAAGGATTTTATTTCCTGAAAGTTGGTTTTGTAGCTGAAACTTCCAGGTTTTCCTGTGTTTGGCTGCATGTACTTTATTTCATATTGGATATCTGGTTCTTATCCCGACTAGAACATAAGCTCTTTTTTTTACTATTTTTTAAGTATGTCTATTGTTAAAGGAATTTTTAGCTTCTTTAGATCTCATCAAGATCTAAAAATAAGATATGTGGATTTCTTGAGAGCTGGAAGCAATAATCATATGGAGTAAAACTTTTAGATTTATGGATTAATATAAAATTTCACATGGCAGTTGAAGGGAAAGACAATTTATTATAAAATATAATGATGTAATTGCATGTTTAACTTTTTATTTTAGCTGTGTATAATTTAGTAAGAATAGGTGCTTTTGCATCCTAAAGGAAAAATTCAAAGCATTTTAATCTTATTCCATTTTCTACAACAAATAGATTACAAAGAGAATTTTTCTGGTACTAGATTTCAGGTAAGAACTGAGATTTTTTTGCTTAGTTATAGACCTGTGAACATAGGTTTGCTAGTAAAAGTCAAACAGCTTTGAAAATACATAGAATCAAAGGATCACTGAAGCATAAAATGGTTTGGTTTGGAAAGGATCTTAAAGATCATCTGATTCCAGCCACTCTCCCGTTCACTAGACCAGGTTGCTCATGGTCCAATCCAACCTGGCCTTGATCCCTTCCAGAGCTGGGGCATCCACAAGTTCTCTGGACAAGCTATGCCAGCATCTCACCACTCTCTGAGTAAGGAATTTCCTACTAACATAAAATTTAAACCTGTCGTCTTTTAGTTTACCATTGCCTCTTATCCTGTCACTATCTGCCTGTATAAAAAGTCCATCTCCGTCCCTTTTACAAGCTCCCTTCAGGCACTGGGAAGATGCAGTGAAGTCTCCCTGGAGACTTCTTTTCTCCAGGCTCAACAGCTCCAGGTCTCTCAGTCTGTTTTCACAGAAGAGATGCTCTGTGCCTCAGATCACCTTCATGGCCATCCCCTGGACCATCTTTAATGGGTCCACATCTTTCTTGTGTTGAGTTGACATGGATTTTAAATATAGAAAGACTAAAAGGGGTTTTTAAAAAGATATCTCATGGTATATTAAGAGGAAGTTTCTATGCTGTAAAATACTTACGGTATCTGTAGCTGACTCCCTGAATAATGAACTCTTCATTATTGCTGAAACTGTGGAGCTGTGCGTAACTGTAGATATTTAACTTTTGGTGTAAGAAGAAGCCAAACAAATAACTGTAAGATCCTTAGCTCTTGTGACAAATATTGGCTCTGTAAGAGAGGATAAATCTGACAATAATGTTGGAATCCGGGGCATGTTGAAAATCCTTCAAGCTGCCCTGGGCGGGTCTGAGACCCTGGCTGGGACCCCAGGAAAGCATTGCCTTTGACCTTAGTCCATGGGAAAAACTTCCAACATTTAGCGATTAATTAAAAGCAATGAAGATTTGAAATAAATAGTAGTTTAGTCTGTCAAAGGGTGAAAATTTGTAGTTTGGGGGTTTTAACATGGAGATAGATGAGAGCAAGATGGGGGCAGTGCTTCTTCTTCTTCTTCTTCTTCTTCTTCTTCTTCTTCTTCTTCTTCTTCTTCTGCTCCATTTTCTGCTGTGACGGTAGCACAGAGACATTGGTGAATGGGTTTGATGCAGAAATTGCTTTTTTAAAATAAGTAGCGATTATTAGCACAGAACTGTAAATATAGTACATTTTAAAAGTTAATTGGACTAGAAACCTTTGAAAGATTTTGGAATTCTCTGGCTGGTGTTCTTGCCAGCTGTGTTTTCCAGTGTGTTAAGCCAGGTGTTGGCGATGTGCGGACCTTGAGATAAGAAACTGAATAAACATCTTTAAAGAGTAAAGCTGCAAGTTCTGTTCATCTTTTAACCCTGGTACAGGACTTTGTGTAAGAGAAAACTCTCTGCTCTCACAAGCAAGACAGTATTTTATATTATGGGCCTATCTTTGTCTCTGTCTCTGTCTCTGTCTCTGTCTCTGTCTCTGTCTCTGTCTCTGTCTCTGTCTCTGTCTCTGTCTCTGTCTCTGTGTCTCTCTCTCATATGTTATATATTTGTGTCCTTGAACTACTAAATAGCTTTGGGCATGAAAGATTTGGACCACAGCTAAAGAAAAGATGATTCATCCACAAGGAAAAGAGTAGTAGAAGCTTGGTAAAGGTGTAATAAGTATAACTAACAACCAGGCTGTGTTTAGTACTGATTTATAAGTTGTCTATGCATATGTAGTGTTTTCACTAAATTTTGTTTGTTAAATTTAGTGCAGCGGTCTTAGGGTTTACTCTTTTTTTATGGGAGAAAATCAGGAGACACAAAGCAGGTCTAAGCTTAAAAATAAACAAATAGTTTTATTAATACACACTAAAAGAATAGAAAAGTTGGAAAAGAAACAAAATGAAACAAAACAAAAAAAAACCCCTATAATGAAACTTCAAAACATTCTACCCTTCCTTTACAAACTGTTAACTTTTTTACAAACGACATAGAAAGACACAACGTGTGATTTTCAGTCAGTTTCACCATTTAAACATAATTTTTCATCACTTTGGGAGAGGAGTCTCTCTCACAAAAACAGTCTTGTGGCTCCTAATGTTACAAACCTGCAACTGCCTGGAGTTTTTGAAGATTGTGCAGTTCTACACAATAGCAGCCTTTCCCCTGGCTGCCTATGGACTTCTCAGTGTATTTTGGGGTACTGTTTAAGAATGCTTCCTTTAGTATAAAACAAGGATTCTCTTCTATCTCTAAAACTGTCTCAATCTCAAAAGAAAATAGAGACCTACTTTTACTCCAGGTGCTCAGGGCTTCAAATTACTTTCTTCCTAAAATCATCTTTGTTTCAAAGACTGAGACCTTCTTTTTCCCTAGGAGCGAGGGGCTTTAAGATTATCACTTAAATCTCAATCATATCAATCTCTAACTTCGATTAGAACTAGTATTCTTCCAAACAACATTAAGATGTTACAAGAAATTGTTCATTTCTCTATAGTTTACTCTAGAGTAGTCTGGTTAAAAATGTCCACATCCTCAATCCCTCTTTCTAATAATCTTTATTAGTTTTTTCACTCTTACTCTACGGACTTTATGCAGTGTCTTTTCTAGGTCTACTCTGTCTTTTTCTTCTCTTTCAGGAAAGAGTTAAACCTTAGAAGCTTCATGTTGCCAAGAGAGGGTTGAATCTGCTTAAGCCTGCAGTAGCTATGCTGCTAGCAGCAGTCTCTTCTCCGATGCATCTCAGATCAGTTGAGTTTCTCCCTCTATTCTTTCCTCCGTCTAAAAATCATCAGAAAAAAAGGGGAGGGGGGAGGTGGGGGAGGGCTCTGCTCACCCTCGGTGACAGTCAAGGCAGCCTCAGCCCGAACGGGCCCGTAGCTGCTAGCAGGGACCCGGCGTCGGTCGCTCCCTGCTCCAGGGCTCCGTGGCTCTGCAGCTCCGTGGCTCCGGAGAAATTTTGAAAAGTAGTTGATGTGAAGCTGCAGCCTCTCTGCCCCCGCCAGGAACCGATAGAGTCTAGCTAGGCCGCAGGCCAGCTCCCCCAAGGGGAGGGAAGGGGGCAGCAGGCCCCACTCGATATTACCTGTTCAGCTGACTAAAAAGAAAAATCTGACTTAAACAAAATCAAGATTTATATAGGTACCTCCCAAAGTTGCTCTCAACATTCTCGGCAGTTAAAGCAAATGCTAATATCCTAACTTAGTTTCTACTAAGTCCCTGTCCTTCTAAAGTCCTGACAGAGTAACACTCCACATTCCTTCTTAACTAAAAACTAAACTGTGCCAACCCGTGACAGCATTACATGCCTATAAAATGTAATCAACTCGTAAGAATTTTGTTTCTTTTTATACTGATTAGAGTAGCAGTCATCCAAAGGCCAGCAACATCATGGGGGAACTCATCCTCCATCTTGAGCAAGGTTGGCTACATGATGCTCAACCTTAATTTGTATAGTGACAGAGACTTAGAGAACTGCCGCTTCTCAGGCTCAGTCTTTCCCTGTCTGGTGATGCAGAGCCACACTTCAGCTCTGAACAGGCTGTACATTTCTTTTCAAGAGGCAGAGAGCTATATTTGACCCTTGCTGAAAGTAGGTGTGCTTTATGAATGAATGATGTTTCCTTTTTCTGTACAAAGCCATTTACTTCCAGTTTCCTTATCATCATATAGATCAACATATATATATAATTATTTTAGGGAACAGAGTATGTACAGCCCACAGGGACATTACAATGGATAAGCAAGCTTCAAAGGTATTTAAAACTAGAGGCAAGAAGTTTTTCTTTGTAAGCAGGGAAGAAAAAACAAAGAAAAAAACTGATTTTTTTTTTTTTTTGTTTTGTTTTCTTCTGCTGGATTCACTGTAGTTTTAGATATTTTTATTTATACACTATCTTTGTGTGCTAGATGTATTATTTATGTGTAAGATATTATTAATATATTTTGATATATTTCATCTTTCAGTATGAAAAAATGTACAGAATTATTAAAAATATGGTATTTCATTGTTTCCAGTAACGCTATTAACCATACAATTAAACAAAAAATGTGATTTAAGAGTTTTTCTATAGGAAGATCTGCATACAGTGCAAATATATTTCAGTATTATGTAATAAATTTGCTGATAAATAGAACTTAGTGATGTAACTACTATTAGGCCATGAGGAAGTGCAGTTGCAAATAATAAAGGTTCATTCCAACCTTTGGTCTAAAGAGACATGCCCTAAGAAATTACTTCAGTGAAAAAAAAGAAAAGTTGGGAGATTGGCACTACTATACGGTGTTCATCATCCACAGTTGAATTTTTGAGTCAAATTTATGCTCACAGTGAGCTCAAATTAAATAGAAGTGAAGGTTGATGGGTATGAAAACTCTTAGGCCATTCTGTAGTTACACGTTGGCAATATTTTCATTATAATCATGGCCAAAGCAAAACCTAGTGCTAAATTACCCCAGGACCAGACTCCGCACATGGGAAAAAACCCATGCAAATTGATTTTGTGATTTAATTATACTTAAAGCCTTACACACAAAAATATGATGAAATAATCTCTTCATTTTTTGGAGAGAAATGTTGGAAGATGGAAAAGAATAATGAGTAATCTTTAAGCTATTCAAACCAAATGTGTAGGAGAGATTAATTGCTTTTAGCATTTTCTCCTTTGCTCTTTAGTGAAGCATAGGCGTATTTTTACTTTATATGCTTGCATGTATGTATGGAAAATTGTCTTGACAGTGTTGTAGCTGACAGGTAAAATCAACCCATAATCCTTTTACCCACTGAGACAATGAAAAAGCAGATCATGTGCAGATCATGTGGAATGTGTACATTCCAAAGCTTTGTCTACTCTGTGTGGATATTCAAATAGAATAAAAAAAGAGAAGAAAAATGATTAGTCGTGTTTTGATCTCATACCACTTTTGTGTACACCAGCATGGATTTTAGAGTAGTTATTTCTGAAAAAGTACTCACATAAAAGCAAAATCAAGCTTCAATGAGAAAAGAGAAATCCAGAATATAATGAAACTATGTTTTTTTCCTTGTTAGAAAACAAATCTATATGTAAAATAAATTTACCTCACCATAATTTACTGTTAAGTGTATATATCTTGTCAATAAATAATTATAAATATAGGTCTAAGAGTTAACCTCCTCCTTGCTATGGCCTTCATAATAGCATACTTTATTAAATATTTTTAATAAAATACAAAAAAACCCCTTAAGTCCTTACGAAACTTGAGGTAAGATGTTTTGTTTAGTTTGAAATGTGCTACTGTCTCTAACTGGTTTGTGCTTGATGTACAGCCCTTCCTGGAACAACTTATTTTAGCATTTATTTTTGCTTTGATTTTTTAATTAGTCAAATTTGAATAAATTAGGGATATTGAATTAATTTTATAACAAATATTCTGGGAACAGGTCAGAAAAACAGTGCAACAAATTGTGAATAAGTTGGCTTATCCAACTCCATGTGGGGTCAATTAGATATTTAGTGGTGTGCGATGTAGAAACAACTTGAGTGCACAATTACTACAGTATTATTTAAGTTATTTTTGAAAATAGGACTGTGTGCATTTAAAAGGAGTTTGGTACAAGCAATTTTCTTCCAAAATTGATTTAGAAGAGTGACATTGCTACATGTAGTAGTCTTTAGTTCATTAATCTACATATAGTTTGAGTTGTTGAAGTCTGTATGACCTTGTGAAGGACAGACTTCCTATAATTGATTCATGGTTAATGTTAAACATATTTTTATACATTTGCATAATCTTCATGCAGTTAGGGTTTCAAAAAGAGCAAAATAATTAAAAAATTTAAAAGCTAATTCCCCCACCCCCTCCTGCAATTACGCACCCCTAGTATCTGCTTGAAAATGATGGTAATGAAGGATAGGGACTTCACCGTTTGATGCAGGCTCCCCATGGTATTCCTTTGAACTGCTGAGACACAAACACTTACTCTTTCTTGTTTATTCCAGTTTTCGCAAACCTTGCCACTGAGTGTAACTTTATGTTCAAAGCAAAACATAAAATGATGTAGTTTTAACAGACTCATTAATTTTCTTTGTACTCAAAAGTAGCTCCATTAAAAAATGTAATACACAAATTCTGAACTCGAAGACATTCCAATTTTACTGCTGTTTACTTCAAAGGGTCCTGGAAATATTATGCTGGAGAATTGAATTCTTGTATGGAAAAATTAATCTATTACTGACACTGACCCATTTTTTTATTCTCTCTGGTTATGGATTTTTAAGGTTTATATATTTGTAAGACAAGTCCATGCTTAAATGTCTTTTAGGATATTGCCCCTTGAAAGATTAAAAAGCAAACCATGCTATGCTTTTAGAAATACCAGAAAGATAGTCTACAAACTACAGTTGTCTTGACTGTGTCTGTTGACACCAAGAATTCTAAATAGATTATGTTATATATGCAAAATATTTTGTATGTATATTTTTGAGATGATGTTGCTCATAATATTAACTGAGACATTAAGACCAGTATTTTTCCCTTTACAAGAAAATGAGTGGTATCAATTATTTTACCTGTTACTTGGAAAAAATTATAGCTTGCTCTGTGTTCCACAAAGGTTATAGATCTCTGTAGACTACAAATAACACGGAAAATATTAATGCTTCTCTGCAACACTCAGTTCATCTGACTGATCCAGGATGGTTGCACCATGTGGTCATCCTTCTGCAAAGGGAAGACAAAAGCAGCTACAAGATGCCTTTGATAGACAGTTGCAGCATAACCGATTCTACAACTAGAAGTTCTGTATCCAGAGAAAACTCTAATAACAGTGTTCAAATAGACAATAATTTCTAAATAAGTGAATGACATAAAATCCTACCCCAGCCATTTTGATGTGGTTGATGCTCTACTGGGCAACATAAGTGCAAAGCAGGTACTGTTAGAAATTTAACCTCATGTATGATAGCCTGTGGAGCATGCCACCAATGCGCCAAATCAGTGTCTTGCCTTAGCCCATCCTGAAAACCTTTTGAATCTTCACAGACATGCACACCAGAAGTTGCTGGAAGTCAATATCAGTATGCATCTCTTTCTGCTTATTTGAAAGAATGTCTAAATATTTAAATGCTCGGGCCATTACATGATGCAATTTTCATGTATTGCATTGCCCTATAATTATTATATAATTAGATTTAAAAAGAGTGAACATGGCTTATAATATCTAATTGCAATAATATTCTGTTATTTAGTGTACATAATCATTACTGCTATAATTATTGTGTTCCTTGGAATAATTTCTAAGGTGGAATTTTGAAAGTCTCCTGTAAAGATTAATCATATTAATTTTTCCATGAAATTGTTCTGATTTTTATAAAGCTGATCTAATTATTTTGACTGTTCTCAATAATTTCTGGAGATTCATTAATTTCCTCTTGTGCAGCAAGCTCTACTGGAACTAAATGGGGGAAATGCAGAATTCCAAGAAGAGTGAACAATAATAAAACATGGTGTGTTACATCTGCTGGGCTGTGACAAATGATAAAATATACAAGAAATAGTACTTCCCAACGTATGAACTAAGAACTGGAAGACTAGAGCTTTACATTTCACTTGAAATGTTTGCTTTCACAAAGAAATTATCTTTGTGGATATGTACAATATCTAAGAACATGCATTTTTAGTAAATATGTAGTTAGCTCAGTGGTGCCATAGTGTAAAATGAGGCATGGGAGGCTGCCATAAAATACAAATATCCAATCAAATACAAATAAACATATAATATCCAAATATTTTTCTAGTTTCCACAGACTTTTTATAGTGTGATATTGTCTTAGAGAATTTACATTATATTAGACAAACTGTAGTGAAGTCCTGCAGTGAAGGAAAATGCTCATCTTGGGTATCCACTAATATTTGAAATAACAGATTATCTTAATCAGAGCTCCAGTTTACTTAAAATACATAATTATACAACAAATTTAATGAAATTTAATTTTAGCAGTTTTAATATAATGAAACCCCCAAACAAAGAGGTTACCTGGTTGTCTTTCAGATAGAAAGTAGTTACTGAAAGACTTTCTTAGTTAACTGGGTGTTTAACCATAAGAAAAAGCTGTGGGGTCTCAGGCCTCATTAGCTTGTAGATTTCATGATAAGGAAGGCAGTCACTTCATGCCTTCCTGTGAATGCAATTGAGGGTAAGTTTTCAACTGAGAATGGCATTGCATAGACCTGGGGAAAAAAAAAAAAAAAACAAAACAAAAGGAAAATCACACAATATAGGGTAGCATGAATGGAAACGACCCTGTGAGTTTTGCTTCTTGTAGCATCTACTTGGCATCACCAATTAAATATACAGCATTAAGAGTGACTTAATCACCAGCCATTGGCACAAAGAGCAAAAGGGATGAGTATAGTTAACCCTGCTCCACCCTATTTTATGTTTTTCAAAATGTCAACTTCTGTTTCCAATCTTTATTTAGGCTTGTCTGCATCTTTTGACACCTAAAGCCATTGTCAAAGAAAAAATGAATTACCATATATGTAATAAATGGACAACTAGTCTGAATTAGTAAGGGTCTCTATGTTGGTTGCCGAGGGAAGTTAAAAATTTACTAAATTATTTGTACTTATATGTTCTAAAAATGTTTAGGGGGAAAAGTTCCAGTTCTAGTTCTAGTTCTGAAATATCTTTCTTGCTCATAATCCATTCCTTCAGGGGTGAACCCGCTTTTTTGTTTTCTGAAACCATGAATAACCTGAAGTCTGCAGATCGTCTTTCCTTCAGGATTCTTAACTTTGCCAATGGATGCTGCCTTAGACTGAATTTATGATTATGGTTTACGTGTTGGTTTTTTTATTTTTACTTCTGTCAGGAGGTGTAACAAATTGTCAATTTCTACCCATCCACAGATGCAACCCTGTTCTGTTCTTAGTTTCAAATATTATTTGAAAAACATGATATGAAATTCAAAATAAATATGCTGAGCTAGTTATGATTGCAACATTGAGTCTGGAGTGCAATTCTTCTCTAAATGTGTGGAACACTAAATAAAGTCTAATTTTCCAAAATGTCTCACATACTGTCTAGTTTGTTACCAGTTTCTCAGACTGATTGTAATTTTAAATCTTTAGGAGGAGTGCAATATGTTAGAAAAATTACTGAATTATCTTTTTACCTATAAGCTTCTTTGGGAAAAAAGGCATCCAAGAATAAATTCTTTTCTTTTGGAAACTAGCTGTCACTTCCTTCAAAATCTGTGCTGCATAACAACTCCATTACAATTATTGTGAAGAAAGTGTCATTGTTGTTTGTTGTTTTGTCTTTACCTAAAACTGAGCAATATGGATACTATAGATAAGTATGAATCAGATGTTAAATGTTTATATACATAATGAAACTGTTGAAGTTATGTTTTGTAATTATCCTTTGCCTGGCCTTTGTGTACACAAGTAGAAGAGAAAACCTTATATTGTCTAAGTCATGTAAGTCTGGTTTGTTTTGTGAAAAAAAATGAATTTTTCTTCAATTTAAGTCGGAGATATTACTCTTTCAGCAGTAAAAATTGTAACGTTAACAGGATGCGTCTGGACACACAAGTACTTCATCACTCAGATAATTGTTACAACAGAACTACACCCACATTTGTGTTTAAGGTTTCAAAGTTTCATGCTCTCTCTGTGGTTAAATATTTGGCTGATTAGCCACCAAAAAAACAAAACAAAACAAAACAAAAACACAAAACAAAACAAAACAAAAAAAAACCCACAAAAAACCAAAAACCCCAAACCAAACCCCCAAAAAACAACAAAAAACAAACAAAACCACCCCCCCAAAAAACAACAAAAAAACCACAACAAAACAAAGCAAAACAACAACAAAAAAACCCAAAAAAACCCCACAAAACCCCCACCACACCACAAATCGAAGGGTGTTTTAAAATTTGAGTTATTTTTACAATATCAGAATGCTTTCTGTGTAAAATCAATTGTAATAGTTAGTCTCTAAAAAGTTTTTTTAGGATTCAACATTTTTTTCTTAAAATAAAAAACTGACCAGATGAAACAGTTATGATTTTAATCATATCATATATTTCTGCTGCACATTTCTATGACTTTCCTTATTTCCTCTCCATGTTCAGAATAGTCACCTGGGTAGTAGCAATTAATAAGATGGGTATTTTTGTTATGCTATAACCATTTGTTCAGATTTTTAAAAAATTAATAGTTTGCTGGAGGCAAAAGTAGTTTGGCTTTGTATATTTTCATTTATTCAGAATGTGTAGTTAATATCGTCTCTGAAAATATTTAGTGTGTACATATACCTATTTATACGAAAACAAGCCAGGAATGAATATTTTGCTGCTAATCAGGCTCAAATGTGAGCAGTCCAAAGAGCTTTCTGGCTTTGGTTAACTGCTCTGGATGAATACTATCCACTGCACTGTATATTCCTTGTAGCCATGAGCAGTATGTTTAATAATTTGCAAAATATTCTGCAAAAAATAATTTGAATTTTTTAATCTAAAAAGAAAATTCAAATGACAGGGTTATTTCCAAAAATCTCTCTTTTCCTCATTCCTTTTTTGGATTGCTATGTTTTTTGAACAGCCCCCACGAGAGAGCACTTTGTGTTTTCATAGAGATAATGGAGGTCAAACATATTTTGCATTTTGTTTGGTATATTTAGGTTTATTTCTTTGGATAACACAGTTAAGCAAAAGCTTTTTTTAACTCATTTATGTATTCTCCTGAGGAAATACAACTGTGTTAAAAGTGGTTTATGGGAAATGTGACTGCTTGTATTTGCTGCATCAGCTCTGCGGCCTATTAAAATTGTGTTAAGCAATTTTTGCTCAGATGTCAATATGGACATGTTGTAGTTTTATTAATCTTTTGTGTAGCATTTGCATTGATGATGTCCCTTCTTTGCAATTGTCTTGCACCTTATGAACTGGGCACTGCAAAGAACCGCATTGAGGCATTTACTTCCTCTATTAAAAGTGCATTGCACTGCAAATACAATACACACAAACAGGTGTTCTTGATCCTCTATCTCTTCATGGCATGTTTCCTAACTTTACATCAGATGTACAGACATGGAGCCTTGTATCTCCTGACTTCTCTGTTTTCTCTCCTGCTCCTGCCTGACACACTGGGGAGCATCCATAGCCCATCCATAGCCCAGCAGCAACTGATCTGCCTGTAGTAAGGCCTCCATAGCATTGCTGCACCAGTGATGGAATTCAGTTAGCCAGATTTTGCCCTACACCTTGGTTAATGAGGGCAGAAAAAGTCAGTAATGTAAAGGACTTGGTGAACAATTATAAACTCAATATTAATAAACTGTGGAGAAAAAAAAAAGGCAGGGGAAATTAATGTATAATGAATCTAACAAGGGCATTAACTATACCATTAATTAATTGTACTAGATAGATATTTCTATCTAATCTGGTCTAATTAATTATCTTTATTTAACAAAAACCACAATACATAAAAACTTTATAATTCAGAACATGTTACTTGCTTGCAGTGAAACAGATGTGTTAATTTTGCAGCATATTATTCATGGACTTAATCTGACATTATTTTCTCCTTTGTCTAAGGCACAGTGTCTCACAGGGGAGAGTTATTCTGGGTCTGTCTGTTAAATATGTCATGCAACTAACCCAGATATGGAGAGCTAATTATGTTATCTGTGATGTTATTAAATAATTATAGTCCTTGAAATGGGGTCAGAAGTAACAGGACATCCCTGTAGTGCAGCATTCACAGTTCATATAGAGAGCTAATTGTAAAGAAAAAAAAAAAAAAACAAAACAAAACACAAAACAAAACAAAAAAAAACCACAAAAACAGAGAGAGGAATAAAATGCTTGTAGGTCTTAACCCATTTACTTCTGTTGTCATCTGTACACTCATAGCTAACTTGTGTTTGCACCTTCCAGATTGATCCTGCATATTGTATCTGCAGCTGTTGCTCTCAACATAGTCTGGAAAACTAAAAACAACTCATCTTTTAGTGGTTTAAAAGTTTTTTTTAACTTCCTGACTCCCAGATTTTAAAGTTTTTGTTTTTCTTGTATGGTTTGATCACACGCAGAGACTAACTCTGTGTGGAAAGTAGGACACTATATGCAGTCAGACTTAACAATTCATCTTGAATACAGTTGATATATGAGCTGCTGAAAAGTTAACAATTCTTTTTTTGCTATTTTTTATCATAGAATCACAGAATAATTTGGGTTAGAAGGGACCCTAAAGATCATCTAGTTTCAACTCCTCAGCCTCATAAGTAGGGACTTTTCCCATTAGACAGAATTGCTCAAAGCCCTATTCAGCCTGGACTTTAATACTTCCAGGGATAAGGTGTGGTATTTCTTTATGAGACCAGACGACTGTCAATGGCAAAAGGAAAGAGTCTGCTCTCTTTCACTGGGTGGGATATAACAGTTTTATTCTCGAGTCCTGCCCTGCCTGGCTGGAGATCTTTCCCAGTGGCTCACGGGTGCCAGAGAGAGCGAGGCCCCTCCTGTGTCCCGGGGCTTTTTCCCCAGAGGGCAGAGCCCAGAGGCAGGGACAAACCACTGCCCAATCAGGGATAAAGTGAGAGGAGAACAGAGTTGGGTTACAGCTGAGTAGGGACAAACCACGTGATTACAAACCCGATGGAACACAATATAAACCCAATTAATGCCTTACAACAATAATGCATTATATATATAATATATATAATATAAACCCAATTAATGCATTACAACAATCATCCACAACTTCCCTGGACAACTTGTCCTAATGCCTCACCACACTCACAGTAAGGAATTTCTTTCAAAAAACTTAACTAAAACTAGACTTTTTCCACTTAATCCCATTCCTCATTGTCCTAATACGTGCCCTTGTAAAAGTCACTCTCCAGGCAGTCCATTTCAGGTACTGGGAGCTGCTATAAAACCTACCCAGAGCCTTCTCTAGGCTGAACTCTGTCTGTGCTCACAGAAGTGCTCAGATCGCCTTCCTGTTCTCTCTTTGGACTTTGTATAGCAGATCCATGTCCCTACTCTGTTGGAGCCCCAGAGCTGGATTGGTGGGGTCTCACCAGAGCAAGGCAGAATCCTCTCCCTTGCCTAGCCGGATGCACTGCTTTGGATGCAGCCCAGGATGTACTTGGCTTTGTGGGCTGCCAGTTCACTTTGCCAGGTCATGTCAAACTTTGCATCTACCAAAACCCACGAGTCCTTTTTCCCTAAAACTGGTCTCTATCCATTCTACACTCAGACTGTACTTGTACTTGGGACAGCTCCAACACAGCTGCAGGATCTTACAACTGGTCTTCTGAAATTCATGAAATTCCCTTGGACCCACTCCTCAAGCTTATCAAGGATGGCATTCCTTCCCTCCAGCATGCTGGCTGCACTCTAAAGCTGGTGTTGGCGAAGTCGCTGTGGGTGCTCTGATCCCACCATCCCTGTTGCTGACAAAGATGTTAAGCATTATTGGTCCCAACACCAGTACCTGAGGAATGTCGCTTGTAAATAACCTCCACTTGGACTTGAAGGCCTTGACTGCAGCTTTTTGAGTGCAATCATCTATCCAATTCCTTATCCACTGAGAGCTACACTTATCAAACCCATGTCTCTGGCTTTAGTATGAGCAACACTTCCAGCAATTCTGAGTCTAAATGGGATGGAGTGAGCTTTCTTTACAGCATCCTTCATAGTACTGTGCTTCAGATTTGTGATCAAAACACTCCTAATAATGTTATCACCACTTTTAGATGTTGCTGAGCAGTGCTTGCACAGCATCAAGGTCTGAACAGAGCTAGGAGACTTACAGCTCATGAACTCTATTAAGACGATCTTTAGAACTTTCAAAAGAACCTATACCTCTATAAGAGATTCTTATACATGTCAAAGATATATTTAATAAACTTAGTTGACTTTTCACTGTCTGTGCTCAAGATACAGAAGTATCTTTTTGCAAGGCTCCCATTTCCTTGAGAATTCTGTTTATAGATAGGTGAAAATTTACTGGTGTTTCATTGAAGTTAAATTACACAACAAATTGAAAATTTGTCATCAAATTATGGGATACTGGTTATTATGCAGTCTGAGTTAAAATTTTGTTGTGTTCAGAGAATCATACAGAACGTCGTACATCCAGGTTTAGAACTGAAGGCTCTACTTACAGAGAAATGGATTATGCATAATTAAGTCTGCAAACTGCACATTTCATTTTGCTCCCAAGACAGCATGACTGTCCCAGAAATATTTCAGCCAGTATAATACTTATCATAGCCACCAAGTTATATCTAAGTCTGTTTAAAGATTATTGCCAAAAAATGATGGAATTTCTGCTGTGAGTAGAAGACTTTTGAGTACTTTTTTGTATCTTTTTTTTGTTTGTTTGTTTGTTTAAATAAACCTGTATTATCCTCCACAGAAATGGAGAAGTAAATTTGATTAAATTTGATATTAATGACCTTTGTCAGCTCCTTACCAGACAGATCCTCTTGAAGGCAAAGACACTAATGGGGTGAGTCACTATTAGGGTGAATATCTTATGCATACTTGGATATGCATAAGATGGGTTCAGATTCTGGTCATGGGCTCTTATGGCACTGTGTCATGTCATTTTCATGAAAGGAAACAGACAGTTGTTCATTTATAGGTGTCTGAATGCTTTTGAGATGTTTATGACTCATAAGTTCCTGACCCAAGAAATGACGTGAAATTGAAAATAATACCTGGTTAGATAGTTGTGCTTATCATATGTGAAAAAAAAAAAAAATAAAAAAATCCACACTTACACATATTCAGTTATACTGATTATTTCACAATTTCACAGATTTTTTATAATTAAACTATTACAGTAGTCCATATGATAAACTGCTCCATAATATGTTTTAAAAGAAGTTTGCTAGGATGTTTCAACCTTCATGGTTTTCATATTAAAAAGAGATAACTGTGAGATAGAGCAGAGAAGCAACTTATGCTTACAATTTTCCTCATTTTGCAGAAATTAATAATTTATTTAAATTAAAAATAATTAGCTGAAAGGACTAAATTTACGGGATATTCTAACAAAGTAGTTTCATTATTGATTCTAGAAGTCCCAATTGTCAAATTAAAAGCCCATGTATTCCCACAAAAGTAAAATGTTACAGGCTATATATAGTTACATCCTCCTTGTGGAGGTTGTGTAAAGAAAAGTTTATTCCAAGAGGAATAAATCATCTTATTTGAGATGTAGATCACAAACTATTTTCTCTGTTCCCACTATCCCTCTTTGTACTTGATACTTAACTGATGCACAACACATTCCTAAGGTTCTTGTACTTAGCTCTCATGAAGACTTTTATGATCCCACAAAAAAGTTAAATTTTACTCTTATATTTCTCTGTGTCATTGACTGTTTAGTTTTCTAAGTTTAATCTTTTATAGATTTTTAAGACTTATGGCTCAGTTCTCTCTTTTTTTGACTAAGAGTTATTTACAGGTTTTAGTGGAGTGGGAGAAAGAGAAATGGTCAAGAAACCAGCCACCCACTCTTACCCATTTACACAAGGTGCATCAAAAAATAATGGAAAACAGTATGTGTTTGAAAACAAAGTCAAAGTCTTGAAAACTCTTCCAGCTTGTTGGCAATTATTTAAAATCAACTCTTTGGAACATTGTAACTCTGTGGCATTATTATAACACTGTAAGATTCTTATAATATTATAACTTGTTCTGTATTATAAACCAGATGCAGGCATGTTTTTCCAAGAAAAAGAGAAAAATGTTTTTTTTTAAAGCCAAAGATATGATATTTCTGCCTTGCAAAAAAAGATCTTGTGAGAGTGCCATTTACTAATGTGTTTGTAATAGTTAACAAAATCATTTTTGTGTGGTATTTGCCTCATGTATCAAGAATTTCTTAAGGGCACAACAAAATACACAGCAGAAAAGGAAGTATCTGTAAACATAACAAACAGGGATAGGGCGTCAAAATCTATAAAATGACAGAGCTCTCCATGGGCATTTGTAGTTGAAACATTGACTGGGTCAGTCATTTACAGTATAAGTGGCTGTTTTGATACCGTTGTGTCCACAGCTACCAAACCCCAAATCTCAAACTTTTATGTTTATAACTTAGCTCTTCAGAATAAGCAATCAGTTCTGAAGATCATGCAATGTTAAAATTCAAGCCAGATACAAATCAGTTGTGTCTGGGACTGAGTGATAACAAAAGAGTGTGAAAGAAATATGGTTAAATGCCCCATTTTTACATGTATGTCAAAATATTCTGAAACTCATAGTTGTAAGCATTTTCCCCAGAAAACATGGGTTTACTTTTTTTCTCCCTTTTCCTTCATATTTATTTTTAGGTTGGACTAGAAGCTTAGGATTGTTTTGCTAGAGCTATTAACTATTTTGACTGTTCTTACAGTCAATTTTGTATATTTACAGCACATCAGTAGAAGAAGAGAAATAGAACAACAATCAGAATTCAGAATAATGGAAAGGTCAGAGCAGTATAATTCATTTTTATTTTATTAAACATATGTGTACAATAATTTTTTAAATTTTACTTTAATAACCAGTAAAGCATTAATTAATTAGCTGCTAATTATTAAATTAAAATAAAAATAAAATGGATGCACCCATAACAGTCGTAAATGATAGTTTTATTATCTATATCTTAAATGGATCCCTTCTGAAAAATTAAGATTTGGAATGAGGGAAAATTTGGAATGAGCGGAAGATCCAGTTTGCCACAGGTTTTTTATCTGAGGTTCAGAAATACTTCTTAATTTATAATATATTCATATAGTTAAAAACAAACAAAACCCTGTGTCAAAGTGGAAACTGAATGATAGCAACATTACGGAAAGAAATTCTGAAATTATTGTCTCTGTGAATGACACCTTCTACTTATTTGCAGCAGCCTATTTAAAAATTAGAGCATTTTAGTTTTTCAGAACTCATTCCCATACTTTCATTATAAGCTTGAAAATGTTTTGATAATTGTTTCTTATTATTTTAATAATTCATGCTCAAATAGGGCAGAGTCCTTTTTAATGATTTATGTTTCTTAAACTTTATTTTTCCTTTCCTCCCCACTACCCCCAGGTAGTCCAAAATAGTTACTATATCTCATCTCATTCTGTTCAAACTCAGACAAAGCCCAGTCTGTGAGGAAGTGATACTGGATTAATGTGTCAGTAATTGTTCACCACCAGCTGATATGAGAAATATCTGGATTGACAGAGTGCTGGCAGCTAAAGGAGCTTTCAGCTAAAAGGGATTAAAGCTCAAGTTAAGCCTCTGACTGCTAGTCTGAGAATAAACTAAGGAAATATACTTTCTTTGTGTAAATTTGTATTTTTTTTTTCCAAAGCAAAATTATATTGATGACTGTAACTCTTCAGTGATATTTTTTGTGAAAATTATTTGACCAATAGAACTTTTCTGTGGTAGAATCTCTGGAGGCAAGAGTCTGGCTGTTTTTCTGCTCTTATAAAAAAGAGCATTGATCTTCATCAGCTCACAATGCCAGTTTTCATGTTTGTTTGTCAACACCTGATGTGCAACTGGTAAAAAACCTCTTGTATCCTTTAATGAAAGTAATTTATTTTATTGTATAAATTTACTATATAACTTCTTAAAGGCAAAAGATCTGTCAGTTTTCTAGCTTTTGTTTGTTTCTAAATGTTTTGCCCTGACTGAGATGATAAAAGTGACTAATTGAATATACTAACTTCACTGCAACATACACTGGTAATCCTTTTCTGTGAGAATTACTTTAGTTATAAAATAATAAGGCAGAAAGAATAAAGTTATCACAGCACCAGGCAGTGGAGACTTACACACGAAATCATTGTTAAAAAATAAAAATAAAAAGTAAATATGGAATGTGCATTTCTTATGCCAAATATAATTTAAGACCTACATTATCATAGTAAGGAGTCTTCATGCTCAGGACTATTTAGAGAAATTAATCTTTGCAACATTCATGTTTTAAGACAAAGTATTTGAACTAGTCAGAAAAGAGGAGAGTGAAGAATTTTATATTTTCATTGGTGAACCAGGAGTCCAATGCCTCACATAATAAGCCAATAAAAGAACTGCAAATTTGCTCTGAACCACAGTTCCTCATCTTTAACTTAAATTTCATGTACTAACCTAGTGAGTTGTGGTATAAGTTGCATAGGTTCTATTGGTTTCTATCAGAAAAAAAATGCCTAGAAATTCTAAAATTACAACAATGTAAAGGATTTTTTCCAGAAAGAAAGGATAACATATGTAGTGGGGAGTAACATGAATAAGAAGAATATCTCATGAAGTTTAAGTACACTCTGGGTGTGACACTATGTAATAATTATTTTTAAAAATGTGTGCAACCATACTGTTTAGATTAAAACTTATTCAAATTTTTACTAAAAAATTCTAGGAAGACATAAAATTGTTTAAAATTGTGCAGTATCATTCAAAATCACTTGATATTTGATGTATGTTTGTGACTGACCAAAATAAAATATGCCAGTGTGTGAGAGTTTTGGGCCCAGATTAACACAGAGAGGAAACCACATTTATTATAGAAGATATAAAGCTTAAAAACCCCAAAGAAACTATTTCATGCTCAAGGCATCTTCATATGTGAACAGAGTAACTTTGCTCACAACATGCATCCTATATTTTTCATTACCTTGGAAATGACACTCTATTTTTTTTTTTTTTTGAGCAAGTTTCAGCAGTCTGCAAACATGGCATATAGTTATAAAGCATCAAACAGAGTTGGTCTTCCATAAAATTACTGGAAAATTATGTTCTTAAAATAAGAGGATATTGAGTCCTGTACAAGGAAGATACATATATATAACTATTAACTCAGTTTCCAATATTACCATTCTAGTTTAATAGGCGTGTATTTTACTGTACATCCTCATGGTATCAAAAGCAATATATTACATCTCTCTGAAAAGAGAGCTAGCACATCTCATTACTGTTGATAAAAAGATAAACCCAGATAATGAACATTTGACACACACACACAAAACCTCCCACATTATGAAAATTATTACAATGGGAGAATGCAGCAACAGTAGTTAAAGATAACTTGGAGGAATGAAAGGCAGAGACTATTTCAAGAGAAAAAGAAAGTGAGAGGTATTTTTAATAACAAGAATAGGTCTTTAAACTTGATAGTGAATATGAGAAAAAAAAATGAATGGGGACGTTGAGACACATGAAAAATTCTCACAGACCCAAAGAGAAGAAACAACCCTAAAATAAAATTTTCCCTAGTTTGAAGGGATATAAGATATAAGATATAAAAGAAGAAGTAAGACAAATTCAAAACCATTTTAAATTAACTATTTAATTTAATATCCACTGACTGACTGTATTCTGAATGAGAACATATGATGTAGATACTGTCAGGGTTTCCAGAGCTGTTAGTTTATAAACGCGCAGCAGTAAAGTTTCACTATACAACCAAGTATTTATCAAACTTGTGAGACAGCATCCAAAAAGATGAAAAACAATGGCTGAAAGCCATGTGCATCAAGCTAGAGATGTGTTCCTCCCCCCTTCTACATTGCAAAAGACGTGACCCCAAAATGTTGAGGCTTCTAAGTGACAGTGTCACATTACTCAGCTGAAATCAAAACACATACTTTCAGGCTAACAGTTGAAAGGTATATTTAAGAAGAGAAAGGGAGTGAAAAATTTAAAAGAGAAAGTAAAATTCTCTGATGTCATGAATAAAAGAAGCTTCTAAAGCTAACTGTGAAAGTACACTAAGTAATTTGTTTAATTTATGGGTATTAAATTACAGAGAGAATGAGCATTTCACAATCCCAAAGAATGCATCATTTTTCCAAAGACAGCAACAAACTTATTTCCAAAATGTGCTTTCCAAGAGCTAAAAGAAAAATGCCAACAAAACACAAGATGTATCAGTGTCCATCAAATGCTGTGGTCTTAAATGTTCCACTATCAAGAAGTTAACTGTGAAGCATGAGAGACACAGACAAGTATAGTAATTAGTAGAGCTTTTATCTGACAGTTCTTTATCTGATGAATGTGACCTATTCCTTTTCAGTTTTGTAATTTGGGTGTTGTTTTGAAAGAAAGCGGTTTCAATTTGTACTTTGAGCAGCTTGTTCAATGTGTTTTAGTGAATAGGTGGAGTAAGAACTCTTTCCCATTTGAAATTTTTGCTATTCATCCTTGCTATTCAATAGATAGCCACCTGAGTCCTGAATATTTTTCCTGTCCTCAACAAGGTGGATAAAATGCTTTAAGCAAGATTACAACATATAATTAAAAGCCTTCCCTTCCCTTCCCTTCCCTTCCCTTCCCTTCCCTTCCCTTCCCTTCC
>JAIXNV010000062.1:3588443-3612858 GCA_020917445.1 Riparia riparia
CCCTCTCCTTTTTTTCTTTTATCTCCCCACATGGCTATTTAAGGTGAGGAAGATGTCATCCCCTCCCTGGAAGAAAAGGGGTACAATGAAGTGTAACATGTGCAAGACAAATGAGAATATACATTAGACACTTAGCTGGACAGTGGAAAAAGGTGTCATTCTATGGCTTTTATAAGCTTGAAGAATCAATAGCTCGGTTGTCACAAACTAAAGGAAGCTTGAAGAATCTGAAGATGACGGAGAAAAAGGTAGGAGATAACTGGAAAGGGAAAAAAGGGAGGTTATAGTCATATAGATAACTGCCTTGGGAACAAAAAATTAGTAAATCCATAGAAAGACTGCATTAAATAATATTGCAGATAATATTAGGACAAGTAATAATGCAGTCATAAATGTGGGACTTAAAGGACAAATTTATGGGCAACCAAAATGCAACAGTCAATATGGCAGATATTAGAAATTAATACAACAAGCAATGAGACAGAATTCAATAAGGAAGAAAAAGCATGTAATCTGACAAGTGATAAGGCACTAGGCAAATGAAAGCCACCAAAAATTGTTCAGGTCTAATGGAATTTTGTCACTTGTCTCATTTATAATCTGCAAGACCTAGTCCTAAATGCAGCCCTTTGCCTTCATGCTAACTAGTTCTAAGAGATAGGCAGAGGACTATCCTGTGAATTGAAAAGCTAAGAGTTATGACAGAGAAAGGTATCTTCAAAGACTATAGTCTGGCACCTTTTATAATTAACAACAGTGCCAAGCAATAAAAGCAATATGAAGAGGAGGTCCTAGATATAGAGTGTGACCAAGTGAAACAAACTTTTAAAGAGAAATAGATAACATTTATAAAACAATGTCTGGCACCTAATTACAAGATTTTCCACAAAATTTGATTTTTTTTCTCTGGTTATCAGAACAGTTTATACTTTGCTCTAAATGAAAGATCTATCACAAATGTTTAAATTCTCAACTGTGATCATTTGTAGATCACTTCTGTCACACATATGTATGTTTAGTTTTTGTTAAAGTCTAGGTCCATATGGGACTGCTGATATCTGGCAGCAAATCAGTACTCTTAGACAGAAATAATCAGTCCAATTCTTATTTGGATTTTTTTTTTAAAGATAATCCCTTGTATGCTGAATGTGTGTGTGCACTTTCCCTGATACTTATTTCTCACTGAGGATGTCTACAAGGACTTTCATAAGCCCTACCTCCCAAGGAAAGATTTGCTGTCACAGTCACAAATGTGAACAGAAATGGATGACAGCACATTGTATCCACTTTTCAATGGTCTGCTTTTTTCACTCAGTCTCAAAATAATGGGCTGAGTCCCCTATAGTTATGGCCTTGATATCTTCCTGCATGTTTGACCAGTTCTCAATAAAATGTCTCATACCAATAGAAACAGCTTGAAGAAATTACTATTAATGACTCTTCTATATTACTGAATTAAAAAAAAAAATCAATCAATCAATCAAAACCTCTACATTTTTCCACCTGACTGTATTTTTGGTTTTTTTATGTGGGTCATATGGCAGAAAGCTGGGAAGAGGAGGGATATGCAAAAGCTGAAATTTGAAGAATATTAACAATTGTTTGAGATAAGTCTTGTTAATTTTTTTTTTTTTTTGGGGGGGGTAATACTTATGTTTACATTTATATTTTAATATAGATTTCTGGATGCTTTTGAGCAAGCCGTCCTGTTTTCATTTGTAATATGCAGTCAGTGATCTCAAAACAAACTGAAAATACAAATGCTTAAAATATTAGTTCTAGTGATGTTTAAGCTCCTCATCCAAATACTTGATAGGGAAAATAGAGAAAACAGAATTCAAAATATGCTGTCATTATGTTTGCCATGTATCTTCCTTCACCCTGTCATACAAGTAACCTTGTTATTCTATTATTTGAAACCTGTATAGACTGGAAAATACAATGCACTTTCTTAAAAAATGGACAATGAAAATAGATTAAATTACCTCACATGCCTTTGACCTCTTTAGTTCTCCTGTCCAATGGCTTGTAGGACTCCTTGACTGGTTGAAAATTCTATTGACTTCATGCATTCCATAGGTCAAAAGCCCAGGAGTACTAAGGTTCCTTATTCCGTACTCTTTTATCCAAATCTTCTATCCAACTGCTCCTACTGTAACTATGTTAGTGATGAATTTTGCTCAGGTGACAAACTGCCCTGGGGCTGATGAAATACTTTAGATAACCTGTTACTGGGCATTCTTAAATGGTGTCTCTGAAGTGTCATCTCTTTCCCACAGTTAGGGCTCCTTGAGCAAAATCTTTATTCTTTTCCTTTGCTTTGAGCATATTACAGAGAATCTGCAGTAAAACCTGAGAAGCTATTTGAACTTACCCTTTTTGTAAGTTTCAGAGATGCATTATGAAGAATCCCAAAGAGCAGTTTCTAAGGATGATTTTTGTTACTGCTAGTCTCATTGAACTTCCATACTAAAATGAATCGTAGAAATAAATTAGTATTTCTGTTAACCCTTTAGTCAGTACATGCTTTACCACAGTTAACTATCTGGATAAACCAAATTTATTACTATTTTCAGATTTCCACAATTCAACTAGGTTCTGTTAACAGCTGTAACAGTGTCTTCATTAATTCTCTATCACAGAATCACAGATTCACAGAATTTTTAGGTTGGAAGATACCTTCAAGATCATTGAGTCTAACCCGTCTCTAATACCTCAACTAGACCATGACAACAAGTGCCACATCCAGTCTTTTTTTAAACACTCCTAGGGATGGTGATTCCACCACCTCCCCAGGTAAGCCATTCCACTACTTTATCACTCTTTCAGTGAAAAACTTTTTCCTAATATCCAGCCTATATCTCCCTTGTCGCAGCTTGAGACTGTGTCCTCTTGTTCTGTCCATTGTCCTGAAGAAAGAGACCAAACCCCAGCTGACCACAGCCACACTTCAGGAAGTTGGAGAGAGTGATAAGGTCACCTCTGAGTCTCCTTTTCTCCAGGCTAAACAACCCCAGTTCCCTCAGTTGCTCTTCATATAGCTTGTGCTCCAAGCCCCTCACCACTCTATGATTTATTAATAATAAGAATTACATGCTGGAAAGCATTAGGATAAGCATCTCTTTTTCATTTGACTTATTTATGTAACAACTGCCATTTGTAAACTCCATATTTCCTTCAAGAAAAACACCCTCGATATTGTCTTTAGTAACATCTCTTGCATGTTAACTGCTTAGTTAGCTGAATAAATAGCAGGATTTTTCCATTTACTGAAATGTTTCTCTTAGGAAGGAGAACTGACAATGAATATATACTGTTTTGTTGATATCCTTTTCGTTACTGAGACTCTTAACAAAGACCTCTTTCACTACATTCAGGAGACACTATGTATAAAGGAGAGTGTCCTATTTAGAAAGAATCTTTTTCACCTGTGAGAACTCTGCTCAAAGGTTGCTTTGTTTCATGACTTCACCCCAGGACTACTGCTTGTTTGACTTTCTTCTGTGACTCTTACTTACAGGTGTATACACGCATCCATTCAGAAACCCCCATATTGTTAAGAGACTGTTACCAGGAAAACACTTTTCCTCCTAGAGCTTAGGTAGTGATTAGCTGTACCAGGTACTCCATTCATATGGGAATAGTCTCCACCTTTCACCACACTAAGGTAGATTTCATATTCCTCTTACTTAACCTGATAGAATGATGCTTACCACAGCTGTCCACTTTAATCATGTCTGTGGCCAGCAGCAAGTAGTCTCGTAAAAGCCAAACAACAATGCCAGGCCAGTGATTATATGGAATAGATGTCTCAAAGCGTGTTTTGTGTGGGATTTGCTCCAGTAATGAAGGACTCTTTGGTGTGAAGAGCAGAAAAACATCCTGATCCAAAAAAGTTTGCAAATAACGTCCAAAAGTAAGACAATGATAACAACCACAGTATTTATGTGGTTTGTAAGGGAAAAAGTCTCAAGTGATTCTGTTGGTCAGAGCAGTTGTAATTAAATTACTTAAATTACATTCAACTACACACTGAAGATATTACGTGTCAATATCACGAATCAGTATTAGATCTTTGTGTGATTAGATTTGCAGACTAGAAAGTACATGTGTTTTCACTTGTAAGTTTAGCTAATGTCCACATAGGAACCTAACAAATCAACTTTCAGTACAGCAATAGAATATGAGTAATTCTTAGAATACAAATAATGAAAAAAAAAAAAAAAACAAAAAAACAACAAACCCTCAGGTTATTTATCTAAATAATTAGTCTGGCAACTCTAACTTCTATAGGAGCATTCTTGCTGTGTGCATTACTAGTCTCTGTTCGGTGAATGGCTTGAAGTAATGTATAGTGTGGCTTTTCCAAATATTTTCTAAGCACATTGAACACATTGTGCCTTACTTTCTTAGAAGTACAGCACTTAATGCAACCAGTTCCCAATTAGAAGATGAAAATACAATGTGTTCTATTTCAAAGTATGTCAGGTGTGAACATAGCTACAATTAACAATGTCTGTAGTGAAGTAAATTAATTTTCACTTTAGATTTTTAATACTTATGTATAATGAATTATTACGCATTATAAAAATGTATAACTGCAATTCTGCTATTTCTTTCTTTTCTTTTCCTGCATATACTTCAAATGACCCAAAAAGGTTTTTTCACATGTTTTTTGTTTCCTTATTTGTCTTTAAATGAGAAGATAGAAGAAACCAAGAATTTTATGCCCTGGTGCTCTAAAGAGCCTGTTGTTTTTCAGTCCTTTATAATAATAACCTTTTAAAAACATTCTGCCTTGAGTAGAACACACATTACAAGATTTCACTGGACAACCTCTATTCTACAATATTCCTTTCCTAATGAAGCAGTTAGTGAGATCTAATTTTAGATAACCTTTAAATTTTTGTACAAAATATCCTTAGTCTACCGGTCTTTCTGAACTTGGGTTTCCTCAATAGATCCTTACCACAACAATGCCCTCTTTGTTGTCTTTCTTTTCAATATTCAGAGACCATCAGCACTTTAAATAGTGAAGTAGATTTATATTTATTTGATATTATCTGAACATTTTTTAATCTTTTAAGAGAGATTATATTCTTCTTTGTCATCACCTGAATAATCACCTGGAATTAGTATTTTTTATGCCAATTAATTTGTCATTTTACACATGGTTTCTTGGTCAAAAGAACTTTTGGCTTTTTCTCTTTGTTCCAGGTACTTTTTCCAACAGTATATGGACCTTTAGACCAAAGGTATATGAAACAAGCATATGAATCAAAAGTATATGAAACTTTTGTGAATAGTTCTTCTCAACTCTTGATTAGAGTTCATATTGCTGTTGATTTCCACCTATGGTCATATCCACTTTGTTTGATTCAAAGATAATTTTTGTTTACATTATTTTTTCCATTCAACATATAAACATAATTTCCTATAGGTTGTCAGTCCATCTGGACAAACTGTCCCGTGCATTCTGTTTTTAAATAAATTGTGTAACGTAGTAAAAAAAATAACTAAGATTTCTTTTCTTGTTGTAGTAAAGAATTTTAATATTGAGATCCATCTATTTAATTCAGTGTAAGTGATTAGACTTAAGGTATGTAGCAGTCTTTTTATCACTTTTTATCTAAGCTTTGCCCACAATCATAATGACAGTTCAGTAAGATCTTTGAGCCAAAGACTTTAATTAATTGTTTTTATATTAGTCTCAGTATGTTCTTATTTTATATTTGTATATTTGTATATTTATTTGTATAACCAATAGTTAATTAAAAATATGTTTAAAAGTGAAATGGAACTTGAATTTTATATGCAAGGTATTTTTGAATGGCATTAAATATTGCTTGCTAGTTTATTATTTATTTCCTCCATATCATAAAATGTCCTCAGATGTAAGGGATCTTAAAGATCCTCTGGTTCCAAACCCCCTGCCATGGACACCTTCCAAGAGACTGTGTTGCTGAGCCTGATCCATGGTGGTTTTAACACTTCTGGGGAAAGGGCACTCTGTTAAAGATTTGAGATAGTCAGTATTAAGAAATGCCTCACAAGAGTTTTTTCCTTAGAACTGTGAGTTGAAGCACGCAGACTAGATCAGGAAAGTTGATATATTGCTATAATATTGAAAATACTTCTAATTTTGTTAGCTGTACACAAATAATACTTTATCTTAGCTTTTTAATATTGATTTGAATTTTTATATAAACACATTAACACTTTGAGATATTAAATACTTAAGTTTAACTTTGCAAGTATCTTCTTAAATTATTTACTAATAGAATAAAGTCCTGAAATAGAATGGGGTAATCAAGCAATTAGACACAAGTAGCATAATTTCAAAGTTCAGATACAAATTTGGTTTGGCTTTCAGACAAAACAATTTAGCTGGTGTTGTGCAGCTCCATATCTGGTAGCTTTTCTTAAGAAATAAATTTGTAAGATTTCACCTTGTGCTATATATTTAGGAATCTCTTAACTAAGAGTATACATTACTGGAAACTTTTGTTCATTAACTGAAGAGGAACTGACGTTTGAAAATGAAAGTTATGATTTCACTGATTTAATATTATGGCAATAAAATAAAGAATTAAATAAAATGTTGCTTTTAATACGTATAGAGGTTGTTTGGGTTTTTTTGTTTTTTTTTGGTGGGTTTTTTTTGGTGGGTTTTTTTTTAAAAAAAAAATTTTTTTTTTTTTTTTTGTTAAGTCTGAAGCAGTGAATGTCAACAGTAGTTTATAGTAATGCATAACTTCTATAGCATACATTGTTACCCTGGTACAGCTTTGAAGTATGTGTTCTTTCAAAATCAACTGTTTAAACATGTTTTCTGGTTTCTAACATGTCACATCACAAGTAGTGTTTAAAAATTATTTTTTTTTAAAAAGACACAGCAAAAATATTGTTCATTTTCTAGAAAATGCAAAATACTGTGTGAATTTTCATGTGTTTTACAGCTAGCTGCAATGATGTCATGAATACCTTAGACTAGACAAGAGAAGAATATTTTAGTTGGAAAGGATCTACAGCACTGATCTAGTCCACATGCCTGACACCAGCAACATCCCTCCCCAGCACCTCTTTTGCCACTCACAACAGGGATGTCTGAGGTGATGCTTCTCCATGAAGCCCTAAGACTTTGTTGCTCCTTGAACATGGTGAATGTCAGACAGTCCCAGCATCATCTCTGTGCTGGAGACCCTGCTGGCACCAGCAGGGATGGAACAGTGCTGATGACATCCATGAGAGCCATCCCCTTAGGGGCACTCCCAGGAACTGACATTCATTAGGTGGCAATGTCCCTTCCAAAGCCCTCTGTGTCTCCAAAGAGCCAAGGCCTCAGTAACTCAGCAGGTAAGCCTGCACTGCCCCAAGAAATTCCTCTCAAACAGAGCCTAAATTCTTGCACTCCAGAGGTGGTGGGGATCAGCCAAGATAGTTTTGGCAGTGGCTCCACCCCTAGGGGCCCTGACAGCACTGATGCCACAATCCTCATCAGAAAATTCTCTTCACTCTTGTTGCCCGAGGAGCTGCTCTGCTCTGACCAGAATGTTTCTCACATCACCTATACCATCACAAGTGGGGATAAGCCCAGTCCTTATGGTAGTCCCAGTGATGCAGCTTGGGTGGTGAGAACTGCTCTGGGGTCACAGTCTGCTCACAGTCCTGAGGTCTCAGCAGGATGTGTGTGACACAGTCCCCATGCTGCTGCTGTTCAGCCTCTCACTTCACACACTATGCTTGACACACCCCAAACACTGTCCTTGTCCCAGACCTTCTGTCCCGTACAGCAGATGCATTACCACTGCCTACAGCTCTTGGAGGCCACAGAGAGTTATTCTACTCAAGAGAAGGAGAAAAACAAAAGATAAGAAAAAGGCAAGAACCCCAGCTTCAGGGCTGACCAAACACACTGTTAAGAACACAGTCCAAATGACTCTTAAACACAGAGAGGCTTGGGGTATCAATCACTTCTCAAGCGAGCCTGTTCCAGTGATCTCAGTAAAGAGATTCTTCCAGATGCCCAGTCCAAATTTCCCATGGTGCCACTTGGAGCCATTCCCACATGCCCTGTCACTAGATCCCAGGGAGAAGTAATCACTACCTTCCTCCCCACATCCTTATCTCCAGAAAGCTGCAGAGAGCAATGAGGTCACTGCTCGGCTTCTTTTTTTTCCACATTAGGCAAGCCCAGAGTTCTCAGCCTCTCCTCAGAGAATATGCTTTCCTGCATAAAAGGCTTATCTGCTATTCAGTCCAGAGGCAGTGGGAGAGGATGGGTGGGTTTTTTTGGTTTTTTTTTTTTTTTTTCTGTTTCACTTTGCTTTGAGGTGAAGCTATTGGACATGTACTGTCAACTTTCCTCTTTCACTTATTGAAATTTTATGACATTTGTTAGCTGATGCAGTCCACTTTTGGAATAGTCCTATTTTGGTTGTGGAAGAAGTTAAGACATAAATTTTTCCACAAAATGTAATGTTGTCTTTGATTTTTTTTTAAGAATCCTTTTTCTCTTTCACATCTAAAGTTAAATAAAATGGAAGAGAAAATTTAGGTTGGAAGGGACCTAAGCTGGACAAGAAAGCTGCTCATTTGTTCATATTTTAAATAAATGAATGAAAATGTCATTTTCTTTCTATGTTGTAGGTTTTGCCCAGGTACTTAATATGACAATAGGACTTGAAGGTGCAGTAACAGGTTAATTGGATAGATTTATTCCTTTTTTTTTTAATTAGTGGAGGATTTATATTTTTATTTGTGTGTTTTCCAACCTTAGGGAGTCTCATTTCCTGAACCTATATAGCTTTTAAACTAATACAGAAAATAAAAAAATTAAATGAAATAAAAACTATGAAATAAAAACACAGACAATTTTGGAGATGTTCTCTGTAAATTACAGGTGTTTCTAGGAGTCTGGTGAAAATAATTTACTGCCTATCATATAATAAAACAAGCATGCATTTGTGTATTTTGATATTGTCAAAATGAAAAAAGTTTTTAAAATTTACAGAATTTCATTCACCCACAGCATTGGTTTCCTTTGTCAGAAAGCAGAAAGCTTTGTCTTAAACTCATAACACATTTACAGTGTTTCTGGCAAACAAGAACTACTGATAAGCAAATAGTACTTCTCAAAGAATGGGGAAAATATAAATGTGTTTGCAAAAAGGCCAGTAGTTATTTTATTGGCCTGGCTACCAAATACTCCTTTTTTAAACTTTCTCCAGTCATAGCTAGAGTGAGCTCAGGAGAAAGGAACATGGAGGCTAGGATAAAAGGATTGTCTGTGAAAATTATGTGAATGGGAGACTGTGGAAATTGTTGCAGCAAATGAGTACGCACATCCCAGATTCAGAATTGATGTTTCCTACTTTTTGTGGGCTCTCATGGAATGGAGAAAACCTGTTTGGCACTTGTAAGCAAGCTCTCTTTGTGACTTTGTGGTGTATTCTGGAGGCCATAAGTCAATTTCTCCATGTACTTTATCTTAATTTCAACTGCACTGCTGGTGTGGTTTAACCCCAGCTGACACCAAGTCCTAGGCTGTTGCTCATTCAGTCCCTCACCAGTAGGATGGGAAAGAGGATCAGAGGAGCAAAACCCGGAAAACTCATGGATTGAGATAAAAGCAGTTACAACAAAAGCCACACCCACAAAGAATGTAAAACAAGGAATCAATTTACTGCTTCCCATGGCAGGCAGATGTTCACACATCTCCAGGAGAGCAAGGTCCTATCAGATGTGACCGCGACTTGGGAAGACAAATGCCATCACTCCAAGCATCTCCCCTTTCCTCCTTCTTCCCCCCACTTTAAGCACCGACCATGATGACATAGTCTGGAATATCCCTTTGCCCAGTTTGGGTCACTTGTCAGGCTGTGTCTTCTCCCAGCCTCCCAGGCACAACCAGCCTTCTCAGCAGTGTGGCAGCATGGACAGCAGCAAGGGCCTGGGCTCTGTGTAAGCCCTGCTCAGCAATAACAAAGACATCTCTGTGTTATATTTGTTCGGCACAAATCCAAGACACAGGCTCATATTAACCACTATGAGGAAAAATAACTCTACCCCAGCCAAAACCAGCACAACTGACCACTTTTCAAAACAACTAGACAAGAAGAAATATAAGTGATCTGCAAATTAAGTATTTTGGAAATAATAACAAATACCTAATTCCTAACATTCTTTATCACAGTCCAAAAGTATTATCCAAAAAGGTATGAGACTTAGTAACACCAGAAGAAATCATTATCAGCATTAGTAAACAAAGAAGATTCAGTGATGTTTTGCAAAATGCTTCTGAGTTGGAGGGAACTACAAAATCTGTCATTCTAAAATATGATCATATCATTAAAGAGATGCTTACTGACACTGGAGACACATTTCTGCAATACTTTTCCTTTCATACATAAATAAGAAGATGAAAAGGAGTTTTGCAGTGTTAAAGTTGCAATTCTCAGCTCATGAGGATTGAGATGAACAAGTGAAAATTTTCTATGGTATGTTCAGTGCATGAGAGCGAAATGTGGCATGTTCTTAAAAACTGCAGCCTGTTTTAAATATCTTCTTGTTAATTTGAGAAGATGAAGTGTAACTGATTTAGAAAGGATTGCACTGAAGTTGGTTTCTGATTCTTTAACATGAATTTATTAATTGTTTTTTGGTGATTTGAAATAACATTTTCACAGAATAAATAATTACAGAACCCTAAATGAACTTTTTATAGAAATAAACAAATCAGCAAAGGATTTGAAATTTGCAAATTTAGAGGTTTCAGTGTAGTTTCCTGGTCAAACATTCATGTCTATCTTTTGGATATAAACTTTCTCTGAGTTTCTGCATGGCCTCATGGGATTTGTAGTCTAGGCTAGGCAGTTGGCTCTTAAAAGAGGGTGGTGACATAAACACGTGTTAAATCTGTTGGAATACTGCAGGAGTATTCAATATTATTGATATTCAATTAATTTGCCTTGAAATCAAATAAGTAATTCTGTGTGTCTAAAGTTTATTTGCCTGAGGATCTAGTAGAGGGTATCACATCTCTAAGTAAGATATTGCACAAATAAAATACCTTATTCTGTGTCCTCTCACTGTTCTGTAATGTTTTAATGATTTCAACACTTCAGCACAAATAGAAATACAACTGAAACTCTGAATGTTACTTGGCATAGAATCTACAGAAAGTGATTTCTGTCATATGTATGTCACAAAAATTACTAGAAAACTATTCTATAGGGTTTTCTGTCAGGAGACGGATAAGTTAAATCAATGTAGAAATCATAAAGACTAGTATTTTTGCACTGAATTACCTCAGTGCAAAATTAAACGTAAGGGGCACAGGCATGTCTATGAAACTCCATGAAGTCATGTGGCTTTCATCGGGACAGCACTGACTTTGGACAGCACCAGTCACTCCATGCTTTCCTTTAGAGAACCTATCTCTGCAACAAGCTTGGAAGAGAACATCCATACAGTATTGATATCTGCTGAGAGTCAGGGCTGAAGAAAGGGGAAAAGAAGGCCAGGCAATTGGATATATCTGCATCCAGAATTGGTGACAAAATTAATGTTAGCAGATGATGGCCTTGATGGTGGAGGTCATGTGGCTTTTATAATTTATCTTCAGTTATGGCTGCTCTTGTAATTAGGTTTCAGTTTGAAATAGTGACATTCCAATCCCCAGTGTTTTAAATGGGAAAGCAATTGTGTAGTTAAGGAAAATTACTATCACAGCTTTTCTCAGACTTCAGATATAGTAGATGACTTGAGAAAGAAAAACACATATAAGCAATGCCTTTAGAAGTACATCTGAAACCTGCTTACAGAGTGGGCTCAAGATCACAAAGAAAATATTTTAAAATTATCTTAATTCTCTATTAAATCTTTGAAGTTCAGAACTGGGACTAGACTTTTAAACAGAATGAGGATGGATGCCTGCAGAGAATTTTTCAAAAGTTTAAATAAGATTCAGACATCAAGTGCTGCTGAAATACCAATTAAGTAATAGTACACGTTTTAAGAATTCAAATTACTTTAAAAAGATTACTTTATCTGCACATTCTTTTAAAACCACTAAAAATGACTAATATGAGCTTGGACTGCTCCCTTTACAAAGAATTCAATTGTACTATTTTCAGTACCAGAGATCCATTCTGCTATTCTTTATGAAGATGTGCTTGTCAGCCCTCTTATCACTTTAGGTGTTAATACACACTGAACATGTAGGGCAGTAGTTTAGAATGACTTATCGGGTACCCAGAATCAAAAAGAATTTTTTCACAGAAGTCAATGAGTAGCAACAATTTTTGTATTTCAGATGGTGTAAAAAAATAATGTTTTCCTTCAAAAGAGGCTTCTCATTCTGGAAATTTGAGAGAGGTCTTTTACTAACCTCTGGCTTAGTACATCTAAACAGTCCCACAGCATGAAGATTAAGACCTTTGAATCTCGTATGGCAATAACTTGATGTCATGGCCTTTACTCAAGTGAATACCTCTCCTGAGTGCAGTAAGACAGTCTTGTGCACAGCTGCAGGCATGTGGCAGAGATGGCCAAAATTTTGCTGAAATGGAAAATCTGTCCAGGTACATCCACTACACAGAATCTTACAAGATTATACATTTAATCTTGTAATCTTACAAGAATATAACATTTTTAGAGCTCACATATTGGAAGGGAAAATTTTATGTCAGAGGACTTATGCCATCTCAGACCTGGCTTTACCTCAACACTGATAGGTCTCTATGATGCTTCATTATTCAGTGTAAATGGAATAACATAATGAAGCTGCCAGGTCTCTATTACTGTTCACATAGCTCAGAAAGGGTTAAATGGGCAGCTGCCATGCTTCACGTCTCTGTCTCTCAAGAAAAAATTTAGGGCACAGAAGTAAGAGAAGTATTTAATTTCCTTTTTTCCTTTTCCCTTTCTCTTCATACGTAGGCTTTATATCTGTTCCAAAATATGCATGACTGCTGTATGGATATACTGTTACTTAGCAATAATCTTCTACTGACTAAAAGGAAGGTCCAGTATTTCATATCACTCTATAAATTGAGTTTAAAAATATTATGAAAGCAACTTTTGTTCCACTAGCTTTTTTTCTCTATGTATATCCATCTCCTTTGTTTTCTTCTGAATTCTAATATAAATGTTTTACAAAATGAAGTTTCAGCTTTGCACAGAAAAAAGTGTAAAATTTCTGAACTAGCATATTTTTAAACATAAAATATTTTCTCTCATCTTCTACAGAAAAATAAAATAAAAATTAGAAAGTACAAGACAACTGAAAGCTGTCTCCAAGAAGCATATGTAATAATGTTTAAATACTGTTGTTTAAAGTTGAGGTGATATCTCTTTCCAAGTAATAGATTACATACATAGCAGAAGTATTTCTTTACTTTTTTACTGTGGTAGTAAATAATAGTAGTAAATAATATTTACAATTATTATTACTTCTTGCACTGTATTTCAATAAAGGAACTCCCATCTGCCAAGTGTAATACAAAAGAGGACACCAAGGGTCTCAGTTTCCTGAGAAAACAAAGGTGATTCAAAAGGTCTTTTTGTTTATCCTCCAAAAAGTTCTAATCATAAGTCTGTTTAAACCAAGCTGAGAAAGTGAAGATGGAAAATTTTTGTAAATTTAATGAAATGGTGAATAAAAAATGTCAAGTACCTGGATTGTTCCTTTTGAGCCATAAAAGACTATGCACATATTTGCTGCTCAGAGAATGCTCAGTAGATGTATTAGCCCATTCAGGTAACTGTGCATGTACATGTGTACACGTGTTTATGCAAAACATACAGTCATAAACCCAAGGCAACATTCCTCGACTCACTAAACTCAAAAAGGAATTGTAGAATGTAAAGAACCTGTAATACCAGCACAAATCACTATATTTGAATATATAGATGAAATACTATCATTTGCAAATATGGTGCTCCTATGGTGCACCATCTGTGCTGCAGAAGTTTTTCCTAGGGAAAAACCACACATCCTAGGAGTAAATAACAAGAAGAAATTGTGGCACAAGAAAGTCATGTCATTCTTTAAGTTACACTTGGGTGTTAGACACCAGTTCTAAATTGACCTTGCACGATTAAGCTTTACAGACTTTCCAAAAGATGTATATTTTTTCATGTTGTTACAAGTACAATCTAGCAAATGCTTCAGACAAAAATATGCCATTCTGTTTTTAATTAAGTCCTAGTTTTAAAATGAATTCTGTAAAAAGTTACAAGATCTACCTTAAATGTAAAAGTTGCATAACTTTTTTTTTCTAATAAAGTAAACATATAAATAACATGTTGTATCATCAGTTATTACTGGTTGATACTTAAAGCTCTGTTAGGCAAAGAAAGATCTTTAATGCTTTCATTATCCCTTGATGACTAAATTCTGTGCAATGAACCGAAGTAGCCACAACATTTAAAATGCTGGTCAAAGACTGATGAGGAGTGGCTGAGGTATCATAAAATGAGAATAAAAGCAATTTTTAAAAGATCCACATATTCTCAGTTTGGCAGAATAGGGATTGACAGATAGGAACAGATAATTTGAAAGAAATCTGTGCATGAGAGCCTGGGAACAAAATGAGCAAGCTAATCTCCCCCACTGTGTGCAGAGGTATTGATAAGCTGTGCATCCTTTACTAGGCTCTCTCACTCTGTCCATTCTGCCTTTTCTGTTTGTTTTTTTTTTATTGTACTTATTCATGCAGTGCCATTTCAGAAATGTCAGTTTTAGATCTTGCTTTGGGTGACCTTGACCATGGTCCTTGTCACTGAAGAGGATGGTGATGCTTCAGCTGTAGTCTCAGAGAATTGCTTATATGCTATGACATTTTGTTAAATGTTAAATTGGTAAAGGTAGGTGTGTGTCTGAATGAAGAAGCCTGTTTAAAATAACTGAAATTTGGTCTTGAGTGAGACACCATAGTATATACCACGACGTTATCATCCTCCAAAAACAAAGGCTGAGTAGAGGTGGAGATAGGAAAGTCCAAGTGCTCTTGTGACTTTGATGTGAAGGCTGACAGGCTGCCTTAAGCTCTGAGGGACAATCCATCAACAGACTTTCAGTAGTGAGAATTAGTATCACATGCAAAGAAATTGAAAATTTTCCTGCTGTCATTGAAGAGGGTCATTATCTCCTCAAAACCAATAGACTAAATGCTTTGTTATCTTGTGGAAAATCTTCTCACCATGGAGAAGAAAAGGAAATATCTCTGTTGTGGTATTTTACTACAACAGATGTATTACCAAACCCTCTCACTATGATAATTACACAGTAAGTTTGTACGTAAAACTGTATGTCCTCCTTAGAAGGCAGAAAAAAACAAGTATTTAATAAGAAACTTGCTTTGGTGTACTTTTTTTATATGTGTTCCCCTAGCATGTCTACTTTGTGACATCATGATGTAAGTCAAAATATTTGAAAGCTTTGAGGCTTTTCTCACTTCATTATACTCTTTCTGTTAATGTATCAAAGATCTTATTTTAAAAACAGTTCTTTAAATTCCAAAAAAGTCTGATTTTAACTTTAAATTTCCTTCTATTGTCACATACTTCTTCCACAGTAAGTAAAAAAAAAAAAAAAAAAAAAAAAAAAAGTGAATAAAATAATAATGCAATAAGAAAAGAAAAATACTTTCTCATTATTTTAGTATTTTCCTTACAGAAGAGAGGAACAGGATCAAAGTACTAAAACTAACATACTTAAATTAGAGACGTGTGTGTGTGTGTATATATATATATATAAATATATATATATAAAGCATTAACTTTCCTTAAAAATAGTTGCTATATGATAGAAGGAAAACAAAATCAAAAAAAGGCATATGTAATTTCCACAACAAACTAAAAGTACCAAATGCATGATCACTTTAACTTTAAATAGTTCATTTGCTTGGGGTTTTTGTTGTTGTTGCTGTTGTTGTTGTTTTGGTGGGGGTTTTTTTTGTTGTTGTTGTTGTTTTTTTTTGTTTTGGCTTGGTTTTTGTTTTGTTTTGTTTCCCCCCCTAAAAGAAGATGTATAAAAGGCTTTTCTACAGAAAGATTTTGTACATGAGTAGCTGAAATAAGACCCAAACTATTCATGCACTACTGTGGTTGGTTTTTTTTTTTTTTTTAAAGATTTAATAGATTTTTGCATTAAACATATTTTTGAGGGTATTTTTCTCTTTTAAAAATGTTTTTATACCTCTCACAAGATAAAGGTTATTTCCTTGATTAGGCCAACTTCAATTTGGCCCTAATTTGACATAGTAAGCTCATTTAAAGGCTGTCTTTCTAAGACAAAGGCATTATAAATGTCTCGTATGTAAAGATCTCTCCTGTTTGGATCTCTGTTTTCAGGTAAATTTCAATTGAGAACCCATCCCTTTCTAGTGTTGTTAATGAACTATGTGACAAAATACTTTATTTATTCTTAGAGTATCAAGCATGAAAATGAATTTTCAAAGAAAACTGTAACAGAGCAGTTACTGTGTTCAGTGAAAAGTAATCTAGTGCAGAGGTTTTTTCTCTATAGCTTGTGTTTATTTATATTAGTAAGTAGATTCAGATGTCTGTATATGCTCTACTGATATTCCTTTCCCACGTGAAACAAAAAATGATAGGTCACAGCATTGCTACTGTTTGTCTACACCTACACAGAAATTCCTTTACTTTTGTTTGAATTAGAATATTACATTACAGTCTACAGCTGAAAACTGTCCTCCTTGTTGAATTTTTTTTTTTTTAACTGATACTTTTATTTTCTGCTTTTTCTTTCCTAATGTCAAAAAAAAAAAAAAAAGTTTCTTTTCTTATGGAAAAGTAAAGGAAGACTTTATTAAAAAAAAAACCCCTTTTTTTATTTATCAGGATCACCTGAAGTGTTGCTCAGACAAACAAAGTAATAAACTTCACAAAGCCTGGCAAGATGCCTCCACAACTTAAGGTACACAAGAAAAATAAACAAAAGTGTTTGCTTTATTCTGTGTCTCTAGAAGCAAATGGTGGGGGTCAGTTGACTGTTCAGTCAAGTTAATACTGTTTCATTTTTATTAAGACGAAAAGACTGCAAGCAAAAGGAACAGAGAAAGATTCCTGAGGATCACAACAAAATAGATCAAAATGAATGTTCAGATGTGTAAATTCAAACTGGATGTTCCCCCTCCCCCCCCAAAAAAACCAACCCACCAAAACAAACAAACAAACAAACAAACAAAAAACCAATAACAGAATTGTGTCAGTTGAAAGGACAAAAATATTTTTTAAAAAAGCTAACAGTTCAATTTGGACCTTGCAGGAGACAAAAAGATACTACTCTTTCTGTGTAACATATTTTAACACATAAATGCAAAAGGCAGGCCCATCATGAAAGTACTCTGCAATTAACAGAAGCAGGGATGAAATCAAAGAAACCCATCTTCAAACCAGGACAGTGTGTTAAAAAAAGAAAGGTAATAAAGTCTATATATAATATATATGCATTTATAATATATATATAAGTTGCATCATATATAACACAAATGTCAGGCTGATGTTAAAGCACTGTGCTCTGCAGAGTTGTTTATGGAAATTAACTGCTGTAAGGGCCCTGAAAGCATACTGAAGACAGGCTTAATAAGAAGTAAGTGTGAGAGTGGAAATGTTTTTTCTTGTAGGGGAACAACATGGGAGAAAGTCAGGAAATAAATCTGTGGGAGAACGACACAAAGGAAACAGGAGGGCAAGCAGAGGTGACTTTTTAGTTTTTTTCCCATTGGTTTCCCTGGGAGAAGCATCTGGACCAAGATCACCCACATAACTCTGGTTTGTTGGGTGTTGGTGGGTTTCTGTGCTTCCAGCTGCAGACCAAGCAGGGTGTGCAGAATCCTACTGCTCTAGGGCAGTGGCTGGGTAGCAGCCACTATTATGTGAAATAACATGCAGATGGCCAGGAAATTTGAATATCAAATCCCTCTACTTTCCCAGAAAAAAATTTTCCTGCTTTGTGGAGTGAACCTCCATTGCCTTTGCTACTCCTCAGGGTGCAAAGACGTGCTTCTCCTTTGCTCCTGACAGTTCAGCTGGCTTGGTTTTGGTATGGAAAATTGTCTTGTTAATCAAACGTCTATCTTTCTTTTTATTCATTAGATATTTTATCTTACTGACAGTGTAGAATAAATATTAGTGTGATTTATACCACAGCATTTGCAAAAATCATGTGATTTGTTTTTATGAACTAGTACATAAACCTGAACAAACTGAAATATACTATGTATTGACAATTGAGATAATAAATACTTACTTTTCTATTATCAGCCATCCCATCTTCTTCAGCCAATAACCCTGAGATCTATAAGCAGTGGTCTGGTATGCACAATGCTGTCAGTGCCTACAAATGTTCTCTCTCCAGTGCTATCCAGGGTCATTATGGGCTGCGGAATCTCCTAGCCATCTCCTCCAAGAGAACTGATCAACACCACTTCCTCAATTCCTGGGGTAAAACCAGGAGATGACATTTATGAACAACATGGAGCTAACTTTCAAAGTGAAGGGAGATGGAAAATGGTAGAAATAGTTGCAAAAATGTGGGCCACAATATTATACAGAAGGGCTAGTGTGGAGAAAAGTAATCCAAGAGAGGAAGAGAGGAAGATTTGTGGGCACAGTCAGGGTGGTGGTGTGGAAGGGAGAAATCTATTGCTAGCTGTTAGATCCAAATATTTCTTTTTATGAATTGTATTGCAAGCTCTCATCTAAGCTGGCTGCCAGGAACTGCAGTAATGAGGACACTGGTAATTTTACTTTTTTCACTGTGGTCCCAGCTGAGATGCTCCTATATAGCTTAGTCCTTACATATTTCCCTGGTAACTCAAAGAAAATGCATCTCTGCTCTTCACACTGTAATTAATGTGTTGGTCGTTCAGTTCGCAGCATGGATACCCCTGAACAGCCGAATCATCCTGAAAAGGAAAAGGAAATTATCACTAGATGGATAGATTTCAGTTTCTCTCTCTCCTTTTTTTTTTTTTTTTTTTTTAATCATAATTATAAAATACCCCAACCTATAAGCAGAGAAATAATAGATAAAAGTATGAAAAATGTTCTCATGTGACCTTGTAATGATAGACATATAACATAATACTATGATGAGAATGACTTTAAAAGGCAACCAGTGGTGTTGAAGTACATTTCTATAAATTTGGTAATTTGGGCTATATATTTTGTTGGGATTCCTGGGAATTAACTTCTCATGTTCATCTGAAAATATTCTATATCACCTAATAATAAATCTTCTCTATGACTCTAAGCAGTCATAGAGATTTTCTGGCTGCTTTGCAAAAGATGACAACTGTTTCAATTGTTTCATACAGTGATAGATCAAGAGAGAAACAAAAAGGATAGTTTCCATGCTAAAAACTTACTTTGTCCCTGTGTTCTCAAATACACCCTCAAAACAAATAATTTTTACGTTTCACAAGCCTCTTGCTATTAATTAAAGACTGACTCTTCAAATATGCAAACATGAAACTTAGCTGTGTCAGCATGAATTTTTTGCAAGACAGAGCTGAGAGATTAAGTGAAAATGAAGGAAAAAAGAAGGAAAATCCAGAGTGAGTTTCATGGGAATTTAAAAGATTTCAGAGATACTTATGTGCGAATCAAGACATTTAATTGTAGGATGTCCTCAGTGATAAATGGCAACCTAGAAACATATTTGAATAAATTCCCCATCATAAAATGAGAAATTATGTCATGACTTTGCTTTTTCCATTGATCCTTGAGAAATATGAATCTCAAAAAATTACCACCAGAGCCTCAGGTCTTTTGCACTCCTAATGAACTGAGTAAATGAGAAAACAGTGCCTCTGCAATTAAAGAAATGCAAAAGCACAGCTACATGGTGAATAGAGAACAAAGAGGGAATGTTTTAAAATTACTAGTCCTAAAGGATCTATTTCCTAAGTCCTACAAAGAAGCTATCATCTCTGCCAAGAATTATATAGCACTCCTCCCCTCCCCTCCCCTCCCCCCCCCCCCCCCCCCCCCCACACTTTTTTTTCTTAATAGATATGTTTGAAGCAAGCATTTAAAGTACATGTATGTCCTTCTTTGGTTCAGAAAACACCCAAGAGAAATAACCAGTCTTAGCTCAAAACCACCCACAGCAAACCTTGCCGGATGGCAAGATACCAAAAGGCATTACAAGCTATGGTGTGCCAGTAAATGATGATGAGGCAGCTTGTTGCCAGTGTCTTACCCCTTGAAAAAGGCAGAAAATTTGTCAGCTGAAGATGCCTACATTCCTCTGCTAAGGGTGTGTTTGGAACTCTGATGGCCTCTAGATGGCCTCTCCTCACAGCCTGTCCAAGACCAAGTCCTTGCTCCTCCTATGCCAAGCAGGCCACCTGAGTATGCAGGATTTGTCTGTGGCCAGGAGGCCGCCCATGACATTTCTAACTCCAGCATCACAAGGCAGTGTGTTGAAAGCTGGTCACATTACAGTGAACAAGCCCTTTGTATCTTTGTCCAAGTATTTTCAACTTTTATGTATTTTCAATCAGTGGTGCAACTCACTCGTGTGGCAAATAGCAGCTGCTCTAGATCAGAGGACATTTCTCTGGAAATGTCATTTTTTCAAAGACTGTTTGAATGGAAATCTGAAATAATCTTCAGCCAATATTCCACTGCTCAAAAAGAGGTTTGGACTGTTTTCCTATCTGTTGTGGTGTTGGGAGATGAGGAACTTTGTACTGTGAATACTGTCTGTTTATTCATTAACACGTATTGGCTGATAGGTAGAAAAATAGGTCATTGGAAAGATCATTTTCATGGTAGAGACTAGGTACAAATGAAGATGTGTGGCTGTGTCCCTCCACGCCAGGCAGACACAGACCATTGGCTGGCTCAGATCTGCCCAGCGGCCAAAGCGTTTTGGTCAGGGTTGCACGCTGGCAACAATTCCTTGCAGGACTTGGCTTCTCACTGGCGGATGGCCTTAATTGCATCGTGACTGCAGCGGAACAAAAGGTGACTCTCTGCTAGGCAGAATTAATGATGGTTTATTAAGGTCTGAGCGGTGGGAGCTCCGCCATTCTTCCAACTGCCCAGAGAGAGCCCTTTGAATTTCCCTCCCCGAACTTATAAACAGGGGAGGACTCAGGGATGGCAACAGCAGGTCAGCAAATCAGGGAATTCGGGGGGATAACAGGGGGTGTCCACTTCTAAACCTCGGACCACTCACAAGGGGGGGAAAAGGGGATTTCCCAGGCACCAGCCTATCACTTGACACCTCTCCTGGGAAATTCCTGAGTCCCAGGAGGGGTCCTGAAGTGACAGACAGGATGCTCCAGAGCTGGGGGGAGAGGGGATTGACAAGGATAGGTGGGGGAATGGGATAATTGACATGAAACAACTTGCTATACAGCAAACTCATAGGGGAGGAACCATTACAGAAAATGTGGGCACAGTGGAATGAACCATAACATAAAACTTCTTATGAAACTTACAAAATTACTTAAGAACTTGATAAAACAATTCTTGCACTGCCACAAAGATATTTCTAAAAGTAATAAAAAAAGTTTATTTGATTCGATACTATATCCTGAAATTATGTGCAGTAGATGCTCAAGCCTTGAAGTAAATTTACCGATTATTTGACCCACTCTAAATTTTTTGCTTACCTCAGCATATAAAATGCTGTGATGATCTCTTTAATCTAAGAATATTAAACTGTAAGGTGCATCTATAGGAATAGAAATCCTTTCATAACTACAGCAGGTTTATTCCAAGAATACAAATTGCAGATAATCTTTAAATTTGCTGAAAGTGCTTGCAAAAATCAGTTGTAGGAAAGGTAATCAACTGCAGCATTGCATAAAAACTTTTTGCTTTGGAAAGCCAAGATTTTATTTCTTGTTGTAGGAAAGGTATAATGTTAGCTATGGTAAATTCTGTGTTGCAGTAACTTATACTGTTCTTCTTAAATAATGATGTCTTTGACTAGGTGATATTAGTTAGGGTAAATAAAAAAAAAAACTTTTATAAGAAAAAGGTTTGAATAGGCCATGGAAAATTAATACTAAATTTCCTGTTGTCTACCTCATTACCTTGTTAGATGACTTGTATTAAAAGCAGTGAAGCAAAGAATCAGTAACCTGGGCCTTTGCCATTTCTACAGTGCAGCAAATACGCGTATCACACAATTTATACAGAAATTATGTATGCTGAGTATGCTTTCCTGGACTATAAGTGCAACAGACTAGAAATTATGACTTCATTATGATGGTTCAAGTTTCTGATTTTTGAAGTTATCCCTGAAAAACATTGTTATGGTTTTATCCCTGAAAACACATTGTTATGTCTTGGGTATCACAACAGATATTCTTGTTTGTACATTATCCTTAAATAAGGATGCATGTTTATATTTATACTCTACATCCACATAAACCTGTGAATGCATAAACTGCATTTCACAGAGACATGGAAGCTGTATGTGACTATACTTGAACAAAGAGAAATGATTACTGGTTTACAGTATCATTTAGTACATGAAAAAAAATTAAGGAGAAGAATTTTGACTGCTGCTTTTATTAAAAATTATATTGCTGGAACATGTAGTCTTTTGCTGAGGAGATATTTCAAATCCAGCTTTGGCAACTCATGGTCTTGCTGAGAAAGCTCATTGGAATTAATGGGGTACTTGGGAAAAAAGAGCTGTAGGCCAGAGGAAGTAAATGCATCATGAGACACTGGCTTCAGTGGGGAAGTTCTTTTAATACTTCCTGGAACTCCTGGAACTTCTCCTATGCAAATAACACCACATGCTTGTCAGCACAACCATTCGTGTGTGGGGTTGGATCATCAAACAAGTAGGAGAAAATAATCAAAAAATGCAGGTGATTGATTTTTTTTAATTGAGCTGTTTTCCTTACTTCAGTCCCTCTGAAAATGATACTGCTATGACAAAGAATGGTGTAAGGTGAAGTCATGCAGCACCTGTAACTTCTGCATGCACTTTTGTTAAAATCTCCACACTCCTGAAAATCAACATCCTGAGAACAGCATACATTTGATTTTGAAGACATTATTGCATTGGTATTTGTAGTATCTCATTTTCCAAAATGGAGGAACTTTGGTTGGTCAGTGTCTTAAAAAATTAAAATGCAATTGTTACTTCATTATTCAAAAGCCAAAGAAAACACCTAAATTACTCACAGATTTTCTTAGAAAAAAATTTGAAAATACAACAGATGTTATCTGATCTGCAAAACCATCAATTAAAAGTACAAGTACAAATCTTTCTTACCAGAGAGAACAAAGCCATAAAATCATATGCCAGTTTATGACTGACAGTTTCTTGGAAGTGTTCAGCTCCTCCTCTGGATATGAGCCTAAATTAAAGTATTTTATGGAATATCCTTTTTAAAAAATCATTGCTAATGGAAAATTCCCTGTTTAAAATATTGTAATCATTGCTGCTTTAGACTTTTGGTTTTTCCTCCATGAGTTCTACAAAGACACTTTCATACTTTGGTCTGCAAACTTGAGACTGTTCACATAGTGTTTCCAAAGGACTACAGGAAAAGCAGGGTAACACAAAAAGTTGTGCCTCATCTAACTATATAAAATTTATGAAGGCTTCTCCACTTCTAAGAGGGCACGAAACCTGAAGGTTGCATTATTCCACTCAGCTTTACAAGCATCCCAGGAAACACAACTGTCTGTTTTGTGAAAGGAAGAGAAAGTTTTGAGAAGGTTGTGGAGGGAAGTTTGCAGCAGAGATCACCTACTGTCATCAAGAAGCTTATCTCAGAGTGCATATTACCCACCGCCAGCTGTGGCAGGTGATTTGTTAATTTAGGTTGTAAAATGCTTGGGAACAAAAGAAAATAATGGTGCTTTTTCTGAAAAAGATGCACTGAGATGTTCTTAATCATTCTTATCTATGTATCACCTCAGTAGGTACCGTATTAGAAGAGTAAATCCAAAGTAACAGGAATGTTGAAATCAACAGTAATAAATTAAGCATCATGGAGAAAGCCAACATGTTGTTATCTTTCTAAACAGTAGATTCTTAATTCATATAAAATATCTCTATGAAGTTTTCATAAGGGTAATATACTTTAAATGAAAGCTCTCAGTAGAAATAAGGAAGAAATAACTAACACTAAATGTTGAAATAAGATCTCTGCAATCCTATTCAGTCTTCCACAAGGGGAGAAAAGATGCAACTTTATTCAATAGTTGCTTAATATTTGTCCAATAGAAACACTCAAGGAGGGAAAAGAGATTAGGAGACGCAGCCTTTCCATCCTGACAGATAAATACAGTGTAATTTGAGAGCTGCAATGAGAAATTAATTTTACCCTTACAGTGAATTACTGGTTGCCATAAATATAAATATAAATATAAATATAAATATAAATATAAATATAAA
>JAIXNV010000062.1:3619604-3635660 GCA_020917445.1 Riparia riparia
ATCTATCTATCTATCTATCTATCTATCTATCTATCTATCTATCTATCAAACTAACTATCTATATGTTAATTTAAGAAATGCAAGACTTTATAAATTTGGAACAATATTACTGTAAGTCTTGCTTCCAACTCTTGTGTATTTAGCAGTTATATATATATATTTATTTCATGATCATGTGAAGTTTTATAAATTATTTATGTTATAATATATTGTGATAAGATATCTTGAAAAATCATAAGTTATATAATATTTTTCTTTCTAGGTACATATTATTTCATTCTTTTTTCCTGTAGTTCTCTTTAAATTATTTTTAAAAATTGATTTCATATTATTCAGCCGATGTTTTCTTTTGTTTAGCTATGGCATGTTTTTCCTGTTCCTTCAGCTGAGGCATGACAGATGGAAGCAGAAAAGGGAGGGAAGAAATTAGTTCTGTAGTGTGTAAGGCAGAATAGCAGTTCCTCACGGAGTCCACATGGTTTGAGCTGTTCTGTGCCACTGATGATGTCTCATCATGCCAGAATTCCAACTCAGCACTGCCCTGGCCCTTGCTCTGCCATGGTCAGGTCTGAATGGCTCTTTAGGATACCCCCTAAAATGTATCAGATTTTTTTTAAGACTTGTTCTCCCAAGAGACTGATCTAGTAAATTTTTCAATTGATGCTTCAAAGTTTTTTGTTCTGGTTTTTGTTTTTTACTTTAACTTCTTCCAAAAGAACATAATTATCTGGGAAGGTAGGGTTAGAATCCCTATGCTAGGCAGCAGACAGTTATAAAGGTAGGACTGTAAAGGCACTGATAGAAAGGGTATTTTCTGTGTTTTGAATTCCAGTGCAGGGCTATGAAAACAGGATATCTCTCACTGATCACTCCTCTGGGAACATTTTGAGAGGAAATCTCTGTATTACATACCAAGATATTTAACTGGGACCACAAAAAACACTTATTGTTAGGAAGTCATATAATATATGCTCTTTATACAAATAACAGAAAATGACAGACTATCAGATCTGATAAAAAGAATGAAGACTTTTAGGGCATTTGTGAGCTTGGTTGGAGTGCATATGGGAGAAATACTTTAAGGAATAACAGTGAGTGAATTAATTTGTCTCAGAATCCAGCAAAATCATGAAGAATGACTGCAATAAATGAAAAAGAAGTCAGAAGAACTGCCTTCAGTTGACTGTTTATTGCTGTTTATTACATGTTCCCTTCTGTAGAAAAGCAAGAGATCTCTGCATAAACACTGTGTCGGCTTATGATCAGAAGCATGATAATGAGTCTGTGCTTGGTATTCCCACACTGGAGAAGAATAAATATTACTTAAAAAAATGTGTCCAAGATAAAGAAGGACATTTTCCCCAGGTAAATAGTTATTGTGGTGCCATACCTTAACTTTTTCTAGGGCTGTATCACAGTGAAGTTAAATACACTTTTACCTTATTTATAATATGGGACAAATAACCAGAGCAATAACAGAGCCTTTTCTAAGTCTCTTTGTCCTATCCTACACAGCTTCCCTAGCACTAACATTAAATTACAGATACATCCTGATTTAATTTGAAGAATAAGGAACATATTATTTAAAACACTTTTACAATTGCTGTATTTTGAAATTATTTTCAGAATTATAAACTATCATTGATCTGAGACCACCAGAGCCCAACCATATTCTAAGTGCTCATAGTGACTGCAGTGAGTTTTTTGTAGGTTCTTTTTTTAACAGAATATCTTTTTAATCCCATATCTATTTCTATGAATTGAAAAAAACCTAAAACCTTAAAAAATGCCAGTTTTTGAGGAAAATGTCTTCTGAGATCAAATGAAATAAAATTTCATTTTGTCAACATCTTTGATATTAATACTGGATAAAGATCAGTCTCTGAATACCATCCTGGATTATCTCACTGAAAAATAAGTGCATCTATTGATTCTCAGCTAAGGAAAAACTAATGGACCCATCCTGAAATCAATGATCATATTCCAAAATACAACATTTATATTCACATTACAAGGAACACAAATCTAGCACACACAAATAATAAAAAGGAAATCATAGAATGAAGTAAGGCAACTACTCAGAAAAATTTATTTTCTCCCTCTGTCCTCCCACATCTTCAAAATTCCTTGCTGGGTGCCAGTAACAATTTTCCTTAGACACAGAGCTCCAATCATCTCTTTCAACAGAAGAAAAAACATTCATTTTGATCTGATGTAAAGGGAATATGAACAAAAAACCCCTCTAAATATCCAAGCACAACAAAATCAAGGGAGAAGAGAAGGGCAAATCTGTAAGAGTAGAAAAGAAAATTTATTTGTGTTAATCTTAAGCCTTGGTTGATCCAGATCTTAATAAAGGCAAAAAATTGTGTCAGGCTGTGTTAAGCAAATTTGTTCTGGAAGTGAGTCGTTGAAAACTGATATAATCACAGACAAAGACCCTCTAACTAATTAAAGTTAGAAAGTGGTATATGTTTATTCACTGGCGGGTGGCACAGGAGTCATCTCCAAAAGGCGTGGCCGCCCCTAAACAAGGCACTTTGCTCTCTATTTATTTTCCAAGATCATACATACTATACTTATGCATAACCCCAGCACCTCCCATCCCCGCTCTCTATTAAAATGAGGCTATTAGTCCTTCACGCATGCACAGTTCTTCTCTTGAATTGGGTCAGTGGTCTCACAGGATGAAGTCAGGAGAGTCTTCATCAGGTCTCTGTGACCCTCTGGCACGATCCAAGGCCCTCTGGTTCGTGATTGGTTGATATCAAGTCCAGGTGCTGGCCATTGTTCTTCTGGTTTCAATCTGTTCTTATGACAGTTCACTTACTCCACTTTTTCTGTAAACAGCTCATAATATACATTTAGCTCTAGCTTGGGCATCTAATAATCATTAACCTACCATTTCCTAATCTAACTTACATCTTGATCAATATAAATTGTTTCTAACCCTTAGCTAGAATCTTGACTCTTTAAAATCATGATTCATTCCCCACTCCTTCTTCAAAGTTAGTAAATTATTTTACTAATAGATTATTCTTCATCCAGCAAAACTCTGTAGTAAGGGTCCTTTAAAACCGTAACATATGCTCTTGATACTGAAGTTAAAACTGCTACTCATGCCAGCATTCTCCAATTTTAAAGAAGTATTATGACAAACACAATTGAACTTACACTAACTAAAATAAGCAAAACAATAATTGGATGAACCAAGGTATTGAGCAAACCAGTTACAGTTGGTGACCATCCAAAAAGAACATCCTGCCAATGATGGGATGGGCCTTCTTCTAACCTTTAAATACTCTCCATATAGTCCCTGTGTCATGATGTATTGTAATTAAAGTTCTCTCTCTTTTATCTTTAATTTCTTTAAGAATTTCTTTTAATTCATATTGTTTCAATAATTGTGCAACTAAAGTTAAATTCATCTCTGAAGGCACAGGCAATATTTTTTGAACAGTAGTCAAGTGTGCCTTTATGTGTTGGTAAAATATGACAGGTGCCTGATAAGAAAACATCACATCATTCAATTTTGACAAAGTTAAAAGTGCACAAGTTTAATTAAGTTTCATTCACATTAATCTCATCCGCCATTATGATGGGGCATATTGTACTAAGACAGACGCAGCCTTGTCCTGTGTAATCCATCCTGGACAAAAGTATATTCACATCCTCAAACATTCTTCCTTCTTACACAGCTGCATTTGTAATCTTTAAGCATCTGAATCAGAGACTTACAGGAGACAAAATCATAAGCTTTCCCTTGGCACTTACATTTACCAGTCACATTCTAATGCAGTGGTACTCCATTAGCTGTGGCTATAGTGATGGTCATAAATGCCACAACTCTCTAGGCTACACCTACTTGATTATCTATTACAATTACAAACTTTCCTATTTTTCAAAAAGTTGTTACTTATTTTCCCAAGAATGTTTTAATTTCAGCTTATTATCACCTGGCATAACTTTCCAGAGTTTCTCAGGAGCTTTCTTCACTTGGGAGTGATGGATCCAGTTAATTTGTTCCTTGATCTTGATTTCAGTAAAGGTAATGAGGAGCACTTGGAATGGTCCCTCCCACCATGGTTCCAAAGTTTTTTCTGCAAAAAACTTAATGTACACATAATCCCCAGGCTGTACATCATGAACTGGTTCATCTAGTTCTCTGGTTTGAGTCCCAGCCACATTTCTCTATTTCTCTTAGTCATTTATTTAGGGTCATCATATATCTGTGTAAAATTTCTTCCTCTACCTGAGTGGGTGTTGTCCGTTCGTAAATTCCATATGGCCTTCCACACAATATTTAAAAGGGGCTTAGTTTTTCTTTTACTCTAAGCTTAGTCCAAATTCATAATAATGCTAATGGAAGAGCTAGAGGCCAAGGTAACTTTGCTTCTTGTTTTCTTTACTTGGCCACTTGACTGAGAATGATATGGAATATGAACTTCCCAGTCTGTGCCTAAATGGCAGCTAATTTGTACACAATTTAATAAAATGTGGCCCCCTATCTGAAGACATTGTGGCTGAGACTCCAAATTGTGGTATTATTTCTTGTAACAATGCTTTGTTTACCTCTTGCACTTTGGCAGTTCTGGTAGGGAAGGCTTCTAGCCACCCTGAAAAGGTATCTGTTAACACCAATAGGCATCAGGACCCTCCTTTCCTGGGTAGTTCTGAAAAATCAGTTTTCTATTGCTGCCCAGGTCCATGTCCTTTCCCAATTTGTCCAAGCTTTGGTTTAGGAATATTTTTGGGATTAGTTTGGAGGCAAAGGCTCCATTGGCAAGTCACCTAAATTATTGTACTGTGCAAATTTCTAGCTATGGTTCTATCTTTTAAATGGTTGTACAGAGCATCTATTCCCCAATGTGTTTTTTCATGTTCCTCTTTCACTAATGATTATAGCATGTAAAAGGGGATCATAAGCCTTCCTTTCCTTTTATCTATAAAAACCCACCCCTCTTGTCCTTTTCACTGTGCTTTGGCTTACCTTCAATGGAAATTTGCCCATCTGGCATTAAGGCTGCCTCAACAGTTTCACCAATTACCTTGCCTTTAGCTGCTTCTTTTGCCTTTCTGTCCACCAGCTTGTTTTCTTCCTCCAAGTCAGAGCTCGCTTTATGGTATGTCTTGATATGCATGATGGCTACCTTTTCGGGTAGCTGGACTGCCTCCAACAGTTTTATTATTTCTTGTGCATGTTTAATATTTTTTCCTTGTGAATTCAACAGTCCTCTTTCTTTCTAGATAGCTCCATGTCCATAAACTACCTTAGATGCATACCTCAAGTCTATGTAAATACTAGCTTTCTTTTTGCCAGCTCTAAAGCCCGAGTTAAGGCAGTTATTTCAGCCTTCTGTGCTGAGGTGTTGGTTGGTAATGGTCCAGACTCTATTACCTCTCTGCTTGTGGTAACCACATACACAGCATGCCTTCTTTCACTGATGACATAGCTGCTTCCATCGGTGGACCAGGTCTCAGTATTCTCAAGCAGGGTATCCTTCAGATCCGGGCAACTGCAGCAGGTGGCTTCGATGGCCTCCAGGCACTCATGGATCACTGGTTCTCCCGTATTCTCGCTGAGGAAGGAAGCTGAATTCACAATGTTAGTTACCACAATCTCAACATCATCTTGTTCTACCATTATGGCTTGGTACTTCAGGAGTCTCCGTGGGGAGAGCCAATGTCCCCCTTTCACTTCTAGGACTGCAGACACGGTGTGGGATACTGGCACGGTCATCTTCTGGCCCAGGGTGAACTTTCATGCTTCTTGGATGTTCGCTGCCACTGCTGCAATGGCTCTGAGGCACCCTGGCCATCCCTTAGCTGCTGCATGCAGCTGCTTAGGCAAGTACCCTGCGATACAGGCTCAGGTTTTGTGCTGGTATTCCCAAGGCGATCCCCTGCTTCTTGTGTGAAAAAAAAAAAGAATGGTTTACTCACGTATAGAAGTCCCAGTGCTGGGGCTGACGTGAGGGCCTTCTTTAGCTGGTTGAAGGCTCGTGTTGCTTCTTTTGGAGATCCCTGCTCCCTTCTGTGATCAAGGCGTACAGAGGTTTAACAACCCATAATTAGAAATCCACAGTCTGCACCACCCTGTCATGCCTAGAAAAGTTCTCAGTTCTTTTACTGTCTGGAGTTTTGGGGTCTGGCATATTGCTTCCTTGTGATCCTGTCCTAAGGTTCTTGGTCCAGTACTAACCTCGTGGCCTAAATAAATAAATGTTTGCTTCACCATCTGGGCTTTCTTCTGGGATATGCAATACCCCTGTAGGCCCAAAAAGTTTTGAGAGGCTTACCATCCACTCCAGACATGCCTCTTGAATTTTGGTAGTTATCAAGATACCGTCCACATACTGTGACAGCTGTCCTTCTCCTGATGGAGCTTCCCAGCTTGTTCTCCAAACAAGGTGGGTAAATTTTTTGAACTCCTGCAGAAGCATGTTATGTGAGCTGAGTTTTTATTCAAATGTAAACATTTTCAATCTGGCTTCATGGAGATGAAGGCAAAAGAAAGCATCCTTTAAATCTAAAACAATAAACCATGTTAGATCAGGTGTTAAACAAGTTAACAAAGTGTAAGGGTTGGGAACCACTGGGTGTAAGTCCACAGTTACCCTATTAACAGCTCTTAAATCTTATACTATTCCATATGATCCATCAGGCTTTTTAACAGGTAAATAATTTTCAATCATTGGGCTAATCCCTTAACTTTTGGTTTTTTTTCAGGGGGTATTGCTTAACTCTAACTAGTTTTCCTTCTTTAAACTTAACTGGTATGTTAAAAGCCCAAACTCCAGGAAATACCTGATCCATTATTTTCCTGTAAATCTCACCCTACCCAAAAGTGCTGATGGAGCCTTGGGCATATATAAAAACCTGTGGATTCCCCATTGTTTCTCAAGTTTATATTTCAATGGCCTACAAAAAAAGGCTTTTTCAGATTGGCCAGTTACCCCTTTTACCATAACATAATCATCTGTTATTAGTATTAAAGATTTATTTAACGCTGAATATGTTACCCTTGTGTTTATCAAAAACTTAATTTCTTTTTCTTTGTTCCCTAATTTCATTATAACAAGAGGGACTCCTAGGGCAAGATCCTCCGGTCCATCTCAGTTTTCCTTAACATGAGCAACCACCGACTCCCTTTTTCAATGTCCTCTTCTTTGGCTTGTTTCTGAGTCTGGGATGCTGTAGGAACCTTTGGAGAGGGCTCCTCTTCCTCACTGTCACTGCTGGGCAGTGGGAAAGATTTAGGAGTAAGTGCAATTGTCGGAGTAAGGGAGAAAATAGAAACTGAAGCTAAACTTGAAATAGAAATCAGAGTTGATTCAGCTATGCTCAGAGCTGGAACTGGAGTTGAAATAGAAATTGCTTTACTAAATGTGTTAAAATCTTTGGCTCTAAATCAGGTCAATCAAGGAGCTGTTGTTTACACTGGGCACATTCTCTGTACCGGTTAACAGAAGAACAATAGTAACATCCTGCACAAATTTTACACTGCAAAAGCACCCAGGCACAGTGACAACCTCTAGATGCACCAAAAGCTGGAGGCAAACTCCCACAAATACAAGCTATTCCGTTCACTCCTTCTTGACCTTCTAAATTCTCCAATCCAGAGCCACTAGTCTCCCAGTGGACATCTGATATAAGCCTTCTAAATGTATTCTCTCATTTCCTCTGTCTACCCACCAGTTTACTGAATTCACAGACTCCCACAAGTCAACCCCAAACCACTGAAGTAAAGGAATTAGTTTTATTCATCTGACTAGACTGGGTTCTCAGACTAAAGTTATCCTTACTTTAATTCCAACAGCCTATAAACACAACTTTTGTACCTAAAATCACAATTAAGCTCTTGTCAAGGGCTTCTATTCCTCCTTGCCAAACTGGTTCTGTCCTTTGTCTGTCCTCAATCTACTTCAAAAACATTCAATGCCTCAGCTCTCAGAGGCTAATCAGCTCTTTCACTCAGCATATGCTGCACTTAAAACTTTTAACACAAGATGGACATTCCTCAAAAATACAGTTACAGTGAATACCATCCTGGTAACCAAAACACACACCACAGCAGAGAGGGGGCTTTAAGGGTTTTCATACACCCCACTCACTTCATTTTTCCCCGGCTGTTTCAGTCGCCTGAAAATGAAACCGTGGGTCCACACTCCTCAATCACTTCGTGCTGGTAGCAGGTCTCAACAAACTCTCTGACAATCGTTCTTACAGACAAAACACATTCACACAGTGTGACAACCACAAATCAGGATTTGCCTTTACAGTTGCTAGCCCTGGACTGCTAGCAAACTGAGCCCTCTACGGCATAGCAAATGGCAAAATGCCCTTTAACAACCAGAAACCAGGATTTGCCCTTACAATTGCTAGTCCTGGATTCTAGCAAACTGAGCCCTCTATGGCACAGCAAATGGCAAAATCCCCTTCTACCAGCAACCACAACCTGAGCCCTCCATGGCCCAGTACAATCAGGACATATTAACAGCCACAAACCAGGATTTACCCTTACAATTGCTAGTCCTGGATTCTAGTAAATTGAGCCATCTTTGGCACAGCAAATGGCAAAATCCCCTTCTGCCAGCAACAACAATCAGCAACAGCCCTCCATGGCTGAGTACAACAACTTAACAGCTTTCTCTGCTGGCAACCAAGTACAACTGCCCAGATACCACTCAAGCTTGCAAGCACGCTACAGAGGCACAAGTTGTACATGGGACATCTCCTATGACTTACCAACAGCCTTTCCTGACCATGCATATGCCTTACACTGCTCAGACTGTTTCCATTTTTTCTAAACATACCTTTTTGTCCGGAGTTTTAGTAGTCAGGAGTTCTTGTCTGCTGCTGGATGAACAGGTCAGGCAGCGGAGCCCACTCTTCCAGGAATATCCCGGGGGCGCCCTGAGGGGGTCCTCCACCCAAGCTGGTCTCACAGCCAAGCAGAACCTTCCTCTGCCTGGCTCGCCAAATTGAGTCATTGAAAACCGATATAGTCACAGACAAAGACCCTCTAACTAATTCAAGTTAGAAAGTGGTATGTTTATTCACCCGCAGGCAGCACAGGAGTCATCTCCAATAGGCGTGGCCGCCCTGAACAAGGCTCTGTGCCCTCTATTTATTTTCCAAGATCTTACATACATATGCATACATACATACATACATATGCATATGCATACATACATGCATATGCATACATACATACATACATACATGCATATGCATAACCGCAGCTCCTCCCATCCCCACTCTCTATTAAAATGAGGCTATCAGTCCTTCACATGTGCACAATTCTTCTCTTGAATTGGGTTGGTGGTCTTGAATTGGGTCAGTGGTGTCAAAGGATGCAGCCAGGAGAGTCTTCATCAGGTCTCTGTGACCCTCTGGCACTGTCCAAGATCCCCTGCTTTGTGATTGATTGATACCAAGTCCAGGTGCTGGCCATTGTTCTTAGTGGTTTCAATCTGTTCTTATGACGGTTCACTTACTCCACTTTTTCTGTAAACAAGCTCATAATATAAAATTTAGCTCTAGCTTGGGCATCTAATAATCATTAACCTACCATTTCCTAATCTAACTTACATCTTGATCAATATAAATTGCTTCTAACCCTTAACCTCTTTAAAATCATGATTCAGAAGAATATATAAATTATAATAAATCAGCACACTGCTAGTGCAAAGATGCGACAAATTTGGAAGAAACTTCATCTCAGAGTATGAAAAAATACCTAAAATTCTTATTCATAGGGCTTTAATGTTCTCCTTGTCTCTGCTATCAATGAAGAACATATATATAAATATATACATACACATACATATGTACACATAAATGTGTGTGTGTGAGTGTGTATATGTATGTGTGTGTGTGTATACACACACACACACACACACATACACACATATTAACACCAATGTAATATTCTGTTTTCCACTGTTCTAAAGAATGTATGTCACTTCTCTCTCAGGTTGATCCTTTCTGACATCTCTGCCTAAGCAGAGGTCTCTTGCTCAGTGACCCTCAAAAGGCAAGGCAAAAAAGAGGAGGGAAAAATGAAATTTCTATTAATCTTTAATGCCCTTTTTTTCAGCAGCTCAGCTACTGAATAATTTCCATTTACTGTTTCACTTAATGATTTCCTGAGTTCAAGGCCATTTCCACTGGGATTAGTAAAGAGTTTCTCCCTCCAGCAGTACTATTAGCTCTTAGTCTAGAAAAGGCAGATATTGCAATTTCACCTATTCAGAAGTTAATTCAATGCCTAATTACTTAAAATTATATGTAAAACACATTATCCCTCATCACAGTGAGTCAGGTAACAGCCACAGTATTCAAGTCTACCAGGGCACAAAGGAAGACAGGATACATTTTATCTCTGTCTTCATTAAAAAATCTAGTGCTTGAAGATTTAAAGCGATGTGATGCTTTATATTACTAGTTACTAGAGTAGAAGGAGATGGTTTATATTCAACCTTATGTGAGTGGCTTGCACTTAACTCTCATCCACTTTAGAATTCCAGCTAATCTTTGCCAAAATTCACTCTAGGTTAATGCTGAATAATCAGCCACAGTTAGTTGTAAGCTAACTTCTTACTGTCATATGTAAAGAGGAGAAAGTACAACAAACATTAGAAGTGCATTTGGAGATATCTACACCTGAGGAACCCAGTTCCTTATCTGAGTCAGATTGTTTCTTTTAAAAGGGAAATTGCTACAATAAGACCTCACCCTGATAAGGAAGTACACCTAAAGCTGGGTGTACACACTCCCCTCTGTCCCATAAGTAACTCACATATTGGTAAAAGAGTCAAGGAAATTTTGAATGCAGTGAAACACAAAAGAATGCAGTCTAAGCCAATGTTTTCTGACATGTACTGTGAGTTATTTGCCAGAAATGAGATTTTATTCTGGGCTTAATAGAGCTAGTAAAACAAAGTAATTTAATTTCATGTTGAAACTTAGTGCAAATATTGATTTCAAATGACAGTCATCTCCAGCTAACTTTTTCTTACTTACTTTATATTTCAATACTTCTGGCCCTTTTGGCAGTTCTAAAGATATGAAGTTTATAAAACAAGACAAATTGTCTAACAATTTTGAAGATATTTGTTGTATCTAGATTCACAAGTGATTTAAACTTTAAAGCATTTACTTGAAAGTGGAAGAAATCTCTTTTACAGTAAAATTATACTGAGGGAAAAATAAAACTTCTTGGTATGATTCCTACATTTCTACTACTCATCTTGAAACTGCATATGCAGGTTCAGAAAAAGTATGAAAAATATTTACTAACTAAACCATTGAAAGATGTAGTAACATTCAGGAAATAGCATCTCATTTCATTCATGGTTGTGTGGACAGAAGCTTAATATTGAGTTAACTGAGAACTGCAACTTGGCTTCTAGAACCTTCCTTAATAGGGGAAGAACATAACTGTGAGCCAAGAGGGTGTTTTTAATGCTCTTGGAGCTCTCATTATGTTGTTACAATGGAAACTTGTCATGGTTTTATTATCAGTTCCGTGAATGCCTTTGTGGAGTGACAATATATAAGGATTAAATGTGCAGCATATTTTCAATGTGACACCTTATTCTGATTTGTTTGTTGTGTAAAATTGATTGCTCTGGCAAACTGAACCTCTTATGAAGAGGAAAATTAATATTTGCAGTTAAGTCTATAGGATAGGACACTCTGAGTCTTGTTAAGGTGATGTCTTCCTGAAAGGAGATGACCTCAGACATACTTTTCTCCACCCAGCAGACTGGGACCAGAGCTGTAGCTGTGCACTCTTGGCCACCTGGGCACACTGCTGGCTCATGTTCAGCTGCTGGCACCAGTACCCCAAGGTCCCTCTCCTCCTGGGCACTGTCCAGCCACACCGTCCCCAGCCTATAACGCTGCAGGGGGTGATTGTGGCCAATGTGCAGGACTCGGCACTTGGACTTACTAAACTTCATCTTGTTAGACTCTGCCCATCCATCCAATCCAACTGGTCCAGATCTCTCTGCAGAGCCACCCCACCTTCCAACATATTGACACACACTCCCAGCTTAGTGTCATCCTCAAATTTACTAATCAAAGATTCAATACCCTCATCCATGTCATCAATAAAGTTATTGAACCCAGCACAGACCCCTGAGGGACACCACTGGCGACTGGTTGCCAGCTGGATGCAGCACCGTTCACCACCACTCTCTGGGCCCGGCCATCCAGCCAGTTCCTGACCCAGCACAGAGAGCTCCTGTCCAAGCCACAGGCTGCCAGCTTATCCTGGAGTGTGCTGTGGGAGACAGTGTCAAAAGCCTTGCTGAAATCCTAACAGACAACATCCACAGCCTTCCCCACATCCACCAGGTGGGTCACCTGGTCATAAAAGGAGATCAGGTTGGTCAAACGTGACCTACCTCTCCTAAACCCGTGCTGGCTGGGCCTGACACCCTGGCCATCCTGTAAATTCTGTGTGATGAGACTAATGTTCCATTATCTTGCCAGGTACTGAGGTCAGGCTGACTGGTCTCTAATGACTAGGATCCTCCCTCTCACCCTTTTTGTGAATGGGTGTCACACTGGCCAGTTTCCAGTCATCTGGAATCTCACCAGTGAGCCAGCACTGTTGGTAAATGATGGAGAGCAGCTTTGCAAGCTCACCTGCCAGATCCCTCATCACACTGGGATGGATGCTGTCTGGTCCCATAGATTTATGGATATCCAAGCATCTCAGCAGTTCTCTGACTGCCTCCTCTTGGATAATGGAGGGACCATTCTGATCCCTGACACCATCAACTAACTCAAGAGAACAGTTGTCTTGAAGGCATGAAACTGAGACAAAGAAGCCATTAAGCACTTCTGAGTTCTCCTCATCTGCAGTTACTATGTTCCCTCCAGTTACAGTGTGTTAATTTGGTTGATATTGTGTTTCATTTGGTTTGTAATATTTTCCCCTGTCCCCCTTGGAAACTGTATTCCGTGGTTTGTCCCTGCTCGGCCGCGCCCATCCTCCACACTGGAATGTAACCCAGCTCTGTTCCACTCCCACCTTGTCCCTGATTGAGCAGTGGCTTGTCCCTGCCTCTGGGCTCATCCCCCTGGGGAAAAAAGCCCAGGGACAGGGCGGACGGGGGCCTCAGTCTCTCCGGCACGGCAGGGACCAGAAGGGAGCTAAAAGAGCTCTGGACCAAATAAAGCTATAATTCCCACCCTGCCCACCCTGGAAAAAAAGCAGGCTCTTTCCTTTTGCCATTGGTGGTCGTCTGGGTCTCTCTAAAGAACCACCACACCCTCCCTCATCCAATAGAGAACAAAGGTTGGCTTTACCTTTCCTTTTACCATTAATATATTTGTTGAAATATTTTTTATTATCCTTTACAGAAATTGCCGTTGTAAGTTCAAACAGGCTGGAGAAGTGGGAGGACAGGAAAATCATAAAGTTCAAGAAGGGGAAATGTAATGTCTTGCATCTGGGGAGAAACAACTTTAGGCACCAGTATAGGCTGGCAGCCACCAAGCTAGAAAGAAATTCAATTGGACGAATTTCAAAGTGCAACGGAGAGTCATGAAGACAAGGAAGGTCCTGAAGAATCTCTCTTATGAGAGATCTGGGGCTGTTTCATCTGCAGAGGAGAAGACTTGGGGAGAGTTTTATTAATGTAAATAAATTCCTGGAGGGAGAGTACAACAAAGATGGAGCCAGGATTTTTCTGATTGTCCCCAGCCATGGGACAAGAGACAATGGGCATGAACCAGAATGCATGAATTTCCTGCTGAAAGTTAGGATATATTTACTGACTGTAAGAGACATCCAAAACTCCAAACAGTCTTGGGCCACTTGCTCCAGGTTGTCCTGTTTTTGCAAGTGGGTTGGATTGCATGAGCTCTGGAGTTCCCTTCCAATTTCAGCTATTTTGTGATTCTGTGATCTTCAAAAAACTTTAAGCCATGTTAATATGCTGGTGTAGATGACAAAGTACTTGTTTATGTGACAGGATAGGATTTATGTGTGACAACTTCTGCTTCTAAAGTTCTTACCCCTCTAGGTGTGTAACAGTTTTTCATCTGGATTCTGACAGTGATGACAAAGGGAAGTTCAAACCATTTGTTACAGAATTTGTTGAACTAGATAGATGTGAATTTAGCCAAATTGGATGAACTATGGTGTCTCCAAGCTACATGTATTTAAACTATCAAGGAATGACTGGTAAAAAACAGGACAGTTTTCTAATTTTGTCGAAACACTTTTCTCTGAAATTCATATGAATACAGTGACTTTTATGGTATTAAATACATTAGCTTGATAAGTCCTTTACATTTATTTAAGCTAATGACTTATAGAAGTAACTGCTTACCCATCTAATTTACGTGTAAGATTATCACTTCTTACAAGTCTCATTAGGAAACATACGTTGAAGGATTATACAGTCCAAACGTGTGATGAACAAAGCCAGCCAGAAAGCTCACTCAGAATAAAACTGCTGAATGTAGACCTAAAGATAATAGTGGTAGCTATCCTTTTTGGCTAGTGGCTTGCATGCCGGCAGCTTTGGTTTACACTGCATGTCATAACAACACTAGCAATTATTAATTTGGCTGGTTTTGACAGCTGTAATACTTGTAGAGGAACAGAGAGACAGAAACAGGGCCAATATAGAAAAGTGCACTACAGTAAGGTTTGTAAAGTTACAAAATATCAGGGCTGGAGCTAACATGAAGAACTAGATAGGAAAAGGTCATAAGTGAAAATTTTAAAATAAACTAACTCATGACAGCTCAAAGCCCCAGTAAAATCATTTATTGATTTTCTGTTTGTTCAAATTCCATTTAGGTTATATATTGGAAAAGAATTTTTTTTTCCTGTGAAGGTGGTGAAGCACGGTCACAAGTTGCCCAGCCCTGGAAGTGTTCAAGGCCAGGCTGGATGGGTTATAGAGGGAGGTGTTACTGCCCGTGACAAGGGGTGTTGGAATTAGATAATATTTGAGGTCTATTTTAACCCCCCAACCTTCTATGATCCTATAATAAGCACAGCTTCTTTGGTTGCCTTGCAATAAAAATTAGGAAGTGAATATCGACAGTTTGCAATAAAGCCGTATTTTTATTTCCCTTTATATTTCCTGCATATTTTTTGTGCTTTGCTGCCAAATCTTACTGCAGGAATATCGAATGACAAAGAGATCTTTTTCATAGTTAACTCTGTCAAAAATAATTTTCTTATATTTTAATGACTCCCGTGAGTCACTATACACTAAAGTTGTATAGTGTTAGAGATCTAGGACACCTACATTTGTTCATTATCTGATAATTGAGTTTCATGCATTGAAGAATTTTCTTTTAGGATGTCCTCTTACTTTTAGTTTCTTTGAGAATAGTAATGTGACAAAATCACAAGGGTAGACTGGACGGCACTCTGAGCAATCTGGTCTTATGAAAGGTGTTTCTATCCATGACATGGCAATTAGAATAATATGATGTTTAAGGCCACTCCCAAACCCAACTGAATTCCATGATTCCCTGGTTAACTAAATGCTGGCCAGGGAGCCTCAGCAGTCTATGGTGCTCTGCTTCTGTCCTTACATTTTCGTCAGTGATTGTTTTTCTGTTCCAGACTACTGTGTCTCTATTTATTTCTTACTATCAGAAGTCTGACAGTAAAACATTGGAAACATTATTTTAGCAAGGTTTTTAATGTAATTATTTTTCTATTTCATACTTTTTCTGAGTCTGAATCTAAAATAGAAAGTAATTCTTTCATATCTCCTAGTATACAATTATAAGACTTCCTAAGATACGCTCAAGAGCCTAAGTGACAACCCTTGCTGCTACCAGTCAGAATATTTTTGTCTTTTAACTTTTAACTAAAAATACAGTCTTATAACTGTATTTTAAATAATAATTTATAGAAATACCATAAGAGCTTATATTTCTAAATTTCTTCTGTCTGTTTTAAGACCTATCAACCAGGTATAAAGGCAAAATCTGTCTGCCAAAAATTCATTAGACATGCTCCACATGACACAATCCTTTTTTTTTTTTTTTTTTTTTTTTTTTTTT
>JAIXNV010000062.1:3639766-3654113 GCA_020917445.1 Riparia riparia
TTTTTTTCTTGGAATTGTTTGAACCTGCTCTGGACTGAAGACCCAGAGGAGCACTGGGGGCTGCACCTGCAGCACACCGGGGCCTGGACCTTGTCATTTTCCAGCAGCACCAGAGGGACTGGGACTGATGAGAGACTGAGAGAGAGCCAAGCTACACCCACAGCAAGGACTTTCTCAATTTGCCATCTCACTTCAGAAGGAGAGGTTTTATTGTTTCATATTATTCATTCTTTATACTTGTATGCACTTTAGTTGTTTAGTAAAATAGTTTTTTCCACTTTTCTCCAAAGAGTTGTTTTTTTTTTTTTTTTCAGACTGGTTGGAGGGAGGGGCCACTTGGGTTTGCTTCCCAGAGGGATCCTATACAGGGGTTTTCCCCAAAATTTGTCTCCAAACCAGGACATACCCTTAATTGGCGCCCACTGCGGGGCTCAAGAGAGTGGAAAAAACTTGTATTGATTATTATTAACTGCTTGTTGTTGTTGTTGTTGTTGTTGTCCTTTGGGTGGGGATTAAACAGACAGTGGCCATGTTACTTCTTGAAGTCCTAATGTCTCTTAGAAAAATGTCTTTTCTGCATTTTTGTTCCCTAGGCTTTTTTGAGGTCTTAATACCTTTCTGGTCCCTAGGTTTGTTTTCCTACCCAGAAATAGCTCCAATATTGTCCCTAACATACAGCTTTTACACTAGGGATGCACAAATTAGAATAGTTATTTTGCTGGGTTCGGTGATTATGGTTTACAAGAAGCTTATAAAGATACTGGAATTTGTTCTGGGTATGTTCAGTTTATGGTTCTTTCATCCTACCCTGCGTCCTAGTTCCAGCAGCATGTTTTGGGGATTTATCAATAATTGCACCCAGTTTGTTAGAGGAGGAGTAGGGGATGAGGCTCTTCAGCCTCTTTTTTCCTTCTTCTCTTTTGAGTCAGTTACATCACTTTTGGAGAATGTTCAGGGTCTTTTGAATGTTAGAGACCCCACCTCCCTGGTATTTCACCTGGTGACATTCCTCTATATGGCTTATAGCTTTTCTAGAATGAGTCACACACGGCTAAACACTGTAGGGCAGCAGATAGAGGCAAGGAAGCAGGGAGATAAATCAGTCACTAAGGCTGCAGCCAACCCCACAGCTATTCAGGCTGCAGCTAAACCAGACAGTGAGGCTAAGACACCGGCAGTTGCTGCAGTAAAGAAGGTAGAAAGATACGATGGACTGCTAAAAACCACCCTGAAAGCACTGGGTGGGGGATCATTCAAAAACTGGGAGCAGCATCTAGCAAAGGCTACCTGGTTAGTTAACACCTGAGGTTCCACCAACAGAGCAGGCCCTGCCCAATCTGAGCCCCTACATACAGTAGACAGAGAGAAAGTCCCAGTAGTACATGTAAGAGGTTTGTTAGGGAAAACAGTTTGGATCAATTCTGCCTCAAGTACAGACGATCCCATCCGTGGGATGGTCTTTGCTCAGGGACCAGGCTGCACATGGTGGGTAATGCAGAAAGATGGAACTACACGATGTGTACCCCAGGGAGATTTGATTGTTGGGTGAGAACTGCGTGTAATTATCATTGTGTGCTGAATGGTACTGCCACTGTATGTAGCTACATATTGCATATTGTTTTTATATAGATGTATGTGTGTGTAGAGCTAGAGTATATATATTAGTTTTAGTAAATTGACGATATGGGGATAAGGGGTGGAATGTCCTAGGGTAACTTTATGATGTTTGTATCCCCAGTCGTCTGTTCTGTTTGTGCCGTATATTGAGTCCTGTGCCTTTAAGACTGGTTCTAAGAGCAAGGAGAAGCACGGAGTTTGTTTTGAGAAAACTGCCTGACTCCTCCACATTCTTCTGCGGATGGGGTGTTCAGCAGAGACTTGGAGAGACTGCAGGACAGAGATTATTTTTCCCTGTTTTTAGTTAGTTTCAGCTAGCTAGGGCAGAGAAAATCCCTGGACTGTTTTTTTTCCCTTTTTTCCTGGAACTGTTTGAACCTGCTCTGGACTGAAGACCCAGAGGAGCACTGGGAGCTGCACCTGCGGCCCACCGGGGCCTGGAGCTCGGCATTTTCCAGCAGCGCCGGAGGGACTGGGACTGATGAGAGACTGAGAGAGAGCCGAGCTACACCCACGGCAAGGACTTTCTCAATTTGCCACCTCACTTCAGAAGGAGAGGTTTTATTGTTTCATACTATTCATTCTTTATACTTGTATGCACTTTATTTGTTCAGTAAAATAGTTTTTTCCACTTTTCTCCAAAGAGGGTTTTTTTTCGGACTGGTTGGAGGGAGGGGCCACTTGGGTTTGCTTCCCAGAGGGATCCTATACAGGGGTTTTCCCCAAAATTTGTCTCCAAACCAGGACAAGGTATTATGACCAAGATTATTTTTACTCCATGCTGGATAGTGGACACCTTTGTAAAGAAACTGTTGGTGTCACTCGTGTTTCGGAATGAGCTCTCAGCTTTCCAGACATTTAATCAAGCTTTGTGTTCACATCAAGCACTTTTGAAAAAAATGTTTTTAGAGTTTATAAAGTCAGCAGAAGACATGAAGGAAGTTGAAAATAAGGAAAAAATTCCCATATACCATTTCAGTTCTTTTTGCTTTTCACAAACACACATAGATGCTACAAGTCAACAAAACTGAACAACTCATGCATGGCGTTTCTTCTGAGAAATCTGCTTGTGAATTGGCTTTTAAAAGAACCAGATAAGGTTGTCTTTCCATTGCTAGACTTGATATTACAAGTATTATGTCTGAAGCTAAATGGAGACAAAAAATGATTTTTCCTCCTGAGGGAGGTTTTGCAACCTTTATTTCTGTGTCTTTGTAGTTGTCCTTAATCCAGACACTGAGGTCAAAGCTGTTTCAGTCTACATAGCTTTCATTGTAAAAATGTACTAATGTTCCAAAATAGGAAGATTTTTAACTTTACGCAGAGACATAATTGTGTATATCTATATGTCTCTACATATATAGAAAGTGAACAGATTCAGCAGTACATATTGATGGTAATGAAACGCTACTTTTTATATATATTTATCATATAGATACATATATGTTTGATATTTCAAAATCATACTTGTGAAATACTCTTGGTCTTGAAATATTTTTCTGGATATAAATAATCAGTTATAATTCTCTAGAGGACAATGACAGCTATTTTTGTATTTTATCTTTTATTGTACTATAAAGTTTTTATTTCTATTGATGCTTTCAAGGTTGAAGATTTATTTTATAATTATTATTTATTTTTAAAGTTATTAGATTTTTGTCTGTTAACAGGAGCTACAACTTCACTAACCACCCTTCTTGAGGGAAAACAAATTCCGTCATATAGTTAGACTTTGATGTCCTCTGCTTTTGTATGATACGAAAGATAAGTGATGATTTAAATAGAGACTAAGCATCTTTCAAATGCAGTAACTCCTTTAAGTCTATTTGTGTTTATCCAAGAATTGTGGTAAATGACTAAAGAAACTTACATCCTTTAATTCCCTTAAGAAACACTCTTATAAAACGGATGTTCCATGAATGACTTGCAAAGCAAAAGGAATTTTAAAATGTAGGAAATTATAGGTGAATGTAAGAAAAGAGCTCTAATGTAGGAAATTCTATATTTTTTATAGTAGGAGCAGTGTGTATTGAGGGTGGGGTGTTTTTTTGTTTGTGAGATTTTTGTTTTGTTTTGGGGGTTTTTGTTTGTTTGCTTGTTTTTATTTTATTTTGTTTGTTTGTTTCTTTCTTGAAAAAACATCAGGCAGATTTCATCACGGTTTGGTAATATGAAAGAAGTATAAAGATCCTCCTAAGCATGTTACTGTCCTTTTAATTTTTAAACAACTATTCTTTCAAGACATGGTGTTATACAATCTTATGTCTATTCCCTGTCATGATTTTTCCTTCTTTCCATTATGTATGTGGAGTTAGTGGTGTCAAAAACTGTCAGATACGGTTTCATCACAGTGCATTATTTTATGTCTGTATGATATGCCAGGCCTTTTATTACTTTATTTTTCGATGTGTGAATGGATGAGAAGTATGATGAATAATATGCAGTTTGGTGCTTGCTTTTGCTCTCAACACACAGAGACCATTGATAAAATTATTTATTAAAATTATTAAAAAATTTAAATCAACCTACTTCTGCCTTGTTTGTGTTACAGTTTTCAGAGATCCATAATAATAACTGACAAGTAGCCTGCACAACTTCACCTCCCATTGACCTCTATTTGGAGAGGAAGAAATATTTTTTTTCACGTTGAAGTAATTACAATAAATAAGATAATTCTGTGTACAGTGACAAGAGCCTGCACTATTTTCTTTTAGATGACCAGCTGGAAACTGTATATTACTTTAGTACATGCAGTTTGGATTTTAAGCATAATGTATGGATCCTAGATAAGAATACCTTAAGCTTTTCTTTTATGGATTAAACTTCATGCTATAAGTGGTCTTCTAGGCAAAAATCATTGGTTAGAAAATTAAAACTGCAGAGATTTGCTTGGATTTCTATTAATGTGTTCAATAATAAATTGTACTACAAAATTTCCTTTACTGAAACACTTTATTAGTTGGATGAGAAAAGCCTTTATTTAGATGAAAAATAATTGAGGAACTGTTTGAGGAACGTGGAGATTTTTGAAAGCAGGTCCTATTGGCACCTCATGGCTTAGACAGGGGCACTCAGCCCTGGGCTAGAATTTGGCTGGATGGTCAGGCTGAGGAGGTAAAGGTTAATGGAGTTACATCCAGCTGGGAGCTGGTCAACAATGGTGTTCCCCATAGCTCAGTGTTGGGGCCAGGCCTCTTTAATATCTTTATCAGTGATCTGGATGAGGGGTTTGAGAGTCCTCTGAGTAAGTTTTCAGATGACACAAGTGGGAGTGTTGATCTGCCGGAAGGTAGAAAGGATCTGCAGAGGGATCTGGATAGGCTGGATTGATGGGCCAAGGCCAGTGAGGTGAGATTCAACGAACAGAGGTGCTGGGACGTCACAAGGTCACAAGGGCCCAGACAGTGCTAAAGGCTTGAGAAAGAGGGGCTGTAAAGGTACGGATGGAAAAGAACCTGGGGATGCTGGTCAACAGCAGCTGATCATGAGCAGTCATATGCCCAGGTGGTAAATGAGGCCAATGGCATCTTGGCCTGTATCAGTAACAGTGTGGCCAGCAGGACCAGGGCAGTGACCATCCCCCTGTACTCAGCACTGGTGAGGTCCTACTTAGCTAGAGTGCTGGCCCTGGAGGGTGGGACATTGAGTTGCTGGAGGGTGTCACTCACGGATTGGTTAAACTTTGGAATGGACTGCCCAGGAAGGTGGTGCAGTCACAATCTTGTACACCAGGTGTTCAAGAAAATGACTGGATGTGGGGCTTTGTGACATGGTTTCTTTGACATGGTTGTGTTTAGTTGTGGTTGGTCTTGTGATCTTGAAGGTCTTTTCCAACCTTAATGATTTTAAGATTCTATGAAATTGAAAGGAATGAAAGTTAAACTCCTTAGCTATTCTGTGAAAAAACACATTTTAAAATATTGGAGGTTGTTCTGCTGAAAACCCAAAGGACCTTTATGGACAGAAAATAGTTAGAAATCTTCACGGTACAAGTACAATTAACACCAACATGTTATTTATCTTAGCTTTGTGTTAATCTGTCACTGTCTGTACTTTGGAGACCTTTGCATGTGAAACACTGATCTGATTTGTCAAGGAAATGCATAATTTGCTGATGTTCCTATCAAAACTTGCTCTCATGATATTTCTGAGGTAGAAGATTATAAGAACACATTTGCTCCAAGTATTTCACTATGTTTTTGTAATCTATATTATACATATATAGAGAGAGAGTTACATATGCACACATATGTAATACACGATTTCTCAAGAAATGATAAAGAAAATAAAATAATTTTCTCTTGAAAGTCACATAATTGAAATTGATTCTTACAGCTTAGCATCCTCAAAATTAATATTATTTTTGCGAAGTTAGTTGACTCTTCTTTCTTTTGCTTTTCTGTCTCTCTGCATCTATGGTCTTTGCCGAGGAGCCGTGTAATTAGGCCTGCAAAATTATTTCTGCTCCTGATGGGGATGGGAGAAGATGTAATGAATCAGAAATTGTACATTGTACTCCATTGCACATACAAACAAATGAAGTACGTGTACTGATTTGTAATTAAATCATGATAATATGACATGATTTCCTCAAGTGTAAACTGTACTAAGCCCCCCAAAAAACTTATTTCAATCCTCTAAATGTGACAGTGAAATGTATGGAGGGAAACTACCAGGTTTACTTGTATCTTGAAGAGCACTAGTGTTGTTTGAAGACATATAATTTAAATGAGAATCTTTCTTGAACTGCTTCTCTTAAGATCAAAGGAGTAGCTTTCGTGGAATAATGGGAAGAAGGGTCACCCGAGTGTTAGGGGAAGATTTCCACAGAGGAGCTCCTTGTTGGTTTTTTGGTTGGTTTGTTTTCAGGTTTTGTTATTATTTTTTGTCACAGTTTCTTAGTTTAATGTGCTTAAATTTTTGTTGTTGTTGTTGTTACATATGTTCACTGTTAATCATTGCTTGGGGAATGCAGAGCTTAGTGTATGTACCCTGTCTGTCTTTTCCGAACTCTAATGTGCTTACTCCAAAAAGACCCTTTATAAGGACTGTGTGGATCCACCACTAGATTGCTCTGCCATTTGGAGACTATGCAAGTCTAGCAGAAGAGCAGAAAGGTTTTTTTCCTTTTGTTGGAAAATTATAGTTTCTTTTGTCTGTGTGGGAGAGATGTAGTGCATCTCAAAGGATAAAGATTGGCCAGAGAACAAGAACATCAGTTTTCTCTGAGACTGACCTATTCTAGATGTTACCAAAAAAAAAAAAAAAAAAAAAAAAAAAAAAAAAAAAAAAAAAAAAAAAGGAGAGAGGCTCATCTGCTATCTGCTAATAAACCACTACCTGCAAAATAAATTTATTTCAGTTAGTTTCTGGATATACGAAATACATGGGAAACTATAATTTATTGAAGTTTTGTACAACTCAGTACATTAAAGTAGCATTTTCTTAAAAGGGATGGAAAAGGAACATATTCTCTCCCTGCCTCAAAAAAATGCATTGTCAGAGCTTTTTCTAAAAAGCTATAAGTCTTGACAGCTATATTTCCTTCCTGCTACTTCTGTATTCCATCTCATTTTGGGTGCAATATTTATCTATTTTGCTTGTTATCTAGTTTATTTGTGTTATATTTTCAACAGCTAGAAGGCCAAATTGAGAAGGTAAAACTACTAGTTTAAGAAGCAGGAAGAAAGCAATCATAGCTGCAAATGATGGCTGTAATAAATAGGAAGATTCATTCAACTAAATCTTTTCTTTATAGCTTGCAGGGTAGACTGAGGCTGTTTTAATGGTATGGAATAAGGGCACAGTTTTGTTAGCAGTATTTTTATTTGATTGTTGTGTATATTCTCTAAGAATCTCAAGATTCTGTGAAAAAACCCTTTTAATCCTTTTTTTTTAACTGAGTCTAGAAATGGTGAGGCAACATTTCTGTACCTAAAATTTATTTTGTTTCTGTTTGCTTCTGAGATGTAACTTTTTTTTTTCTTTTTCCTTTTTTCTTTTTTTCTTTTTTTTCCAAATCTCAGATACAGCAACTTAGTCTGAAAAAATATGGTCTGGCAGGAAAATAGAAATTAATGACAAATTATTTATTGGACTACTGTAGGCAAGTTGGATTTGACTGAATTATTTAACTGAAAATCTACATTTTAAGTGGATATGTGAGAATATTCCTCTGGAGTTTTCAAGAATGTTACATATATATATATATGTACATGTCTATGACTTCATGATTAAATAAAAAAAGAAAACTTGAGCGACTAAACTCTTGAAATATAGAATATATACCTAAGGAAAAGCACAGGGTGGACCACTTAATTAATTAGCAATACATTATAAAATAATAAAGTATTGTGCCTCAATTAGACTACCCTTATATTTTGACAGAAAGAATTTCTGCAGTCTTTAGAGATGAAAACTTCATTTTTTCCTCTAGCTTATGAAAAGGTATTCCTCCTGACACTTTCACCTTGGGTTATGAGGAATCATTGTGTGAGGACTCACACTCAGAGTGGGATTTGCTGGCTTCCTAGAGCTAAAATGTTGGGTGTTTTTCTACTGAGCATCTGAATATTTTTGCTTTAACAAGGAATAGTCATGCAAACACAGCCAAGAAATGGTCATTGTTTCTGTCAAGCACAACTGCTGAGACTTCACCTTTCCTTCACTTGTTCCTCTTTGCATAAGGCACAAAGGTTTAAAACCGCTTGCCACATACAACTCAGGTAGTTTAGAAAACCCAGAAAAATTATGTGGTAATAAACCCTGGGCTGTGGAAAGCAAGCTTTTTTCTAAGTTTTGCTTTCTCCATGTCTGGGAGTCTGAAATGCTATGGATATCTGTGCAGGAGTTCTATTCCAATCTTTCAAGAAGTAACTTTTTTCTGCCATAGAAAAGTTCTCAAGGTCATATTGCTAACAATGGCATGGCAATCTTTAAAGAAAGGTATTTTCAGTACAGTAAAACTCGCAGGAAAGCCTTTGAACTTGAAACGCACCCTAAGAACAAGGGCTTCTCAGTAATATGAAGACTTCTGACTAGTAGGTGGAAAATTGCATTTAAAAAAAAGAAAAGAAGTTGTACAAGATAAAAATAATAGCAGTAAACTTGTTCAAAGATGGTGATTTGGAGCCAAGATTTCCCTGAAAAGAAAATCAATTGACCTGTTTCCAGTGTTACAAAAATTACGAGTTTAAAGCTCTGACTCAAAAATATGCCCAACCTTGTCCTCCCATGTGTCTAAAATTGAAGTCCGATTGTCTGTGTAAAATAAGAGAAAAGAAAGTCTTCCTGCAGTAATAGACAAGGAAGAGAATATTGAGAAACCTTTGAGCCATGATTTTCCTCATGTGTTTTCTTGGAGTGGTGTTCTTTAAAAACATACCTATTTCTTCTGGAAAGCCAGAGTCTGTTCCCTTTAAATCTGCTTGATTAGTATCAAAACAGGACAGGTTGTATGCCAGTTCTTGTTTGGATTTTTTTCCTTTCCCTATTTGTCTTTCTCTGTAGCATAAAATCTGTCTGTGAATAGGGGTAAATCCTCTTTGTATTACTAGGTAGATTATAAGGCACAATGTGCGAGAACTTTTGTTAGTTTAAGAAATGATGACCTAAATATTCAAGACTTGCAGAGGATAAAGGATTCATTCTGGTACAATGAACACCATTACATATTCTTCTGCTTTTAAGTGTGGGAAGTTATATCTCAGAAACAACTTACAGGTTGTGGGGTTGTTTGTTTTTTTTTTAGCTAAATTAAAAACTGCTTCATAGTGATAGCAAGCAATTCACATTCCTGCCCAGTTCCCAATATTTTTCATAGTCATTGCGGGTGAAATTTGCTGCAGCGAACTGAACAGAACAGAAGTATGCCTTAAATATTGCCTGAAAGAGCTGTATTCTGGCCTGGTTATTGCCTCCTACATTCTTCTGTGTCTTTAGTGCATCACAGAAAATGTGAGTGGCCTTAACTGCTGTTCTTGTCTCAGGGTTAGTGTCAGATCAAGACTGGAGGTAAAGGAGCCCAAGCAGCTGCTGTTGCAGAGTGATGTTTCAATCAAAATCAGTGCTCAACTGCTTGAGTTGCCATGAAGATTTTGGCAGCTGTGGCAAAGAGTTCTTACAAGATACGGTAGTGAAATATTGCAGAAACTTGTTGTTTTCTGGTATGCTGGACAAATGACAAAGGAGAAAAGCAGGTGGGAAGGATTTTCCAAAAAGTATTGGGATTGGAGATCTGCAAGATGGTTTGAGACACATAGGCTAGACGGAACAAGTGGTGACACTGCATGGAACACATCACATTTTATATGCTTTTTACAATACCACCTTTGAAAAAAATTGACACATCTGCTCAGTTCATTGAAGTGACAGAAACAGTCTAAACTCATCTGTACTCTCTAGTTTATAGTGAAAACACATATTGCTTTTGAATATCCCAAGGCATTACTATTAAAAAAAAAAAAAAAAAAATTGAACACATTTGTTCCTAGTTGTTTTACCACAATCCTCAGTCTTCATTTTAGTCTCAGATACTGAAAAATTTGGCAATAATTTCAAAAGACATCAATTACATGGCAAAAAGAATAATAGTGAAATCTGTTATGTGGACATCAATAGAACATGCAAAACTGGGGTTTGTCCTTCCTAAAATTCAGTTGGCAGACAAACATAACATCAGTTTTGCAGAAGGTCAATGATATATATGTATATAATGACTTTTTCTTTAAAAGTGTTCCAGACTTCAGGACAAGGCAGGAATTTTAACTCTTAACAGTAAAGTAACAAAATTGCTGGAGAAAGTAGGACTCAAAATGTTACCCCATTCTGACTTTCTCCTCTCTATCTCAACTCATCCTTTTTGTTTTCTTAGCCATTTGGTTAAACTATTGCCTATCTGCTCTTCCTGAGGTTCACCAATATGAGTGTGTCCTGCAATGACTTGATGCCTCAGGTTTCTTCTGAGTACAATGGAGACTTTTCTGTAGGCCATATATAAAGTCAATACATGGTCTCCCAAAGTCTCCTATGTAAACTGTGATACTGTGTTTGAACAGAGAGTTTATAATATCTGCTATTCTGGAGGTACATAATCGTCCAGATTAGCTAACATATTCTCTTTTTATTTTAGTTTTTAAGGAAGAAGTTAATACAGAGTTGGAGCAGAGAAAACCCCGCAGGCACTAAGCCTTCAGCTCCATCTGAAAGGCACTCTACATTACTGTATTGGGTGCCTGATGCTGGAACGGTCCGCCATTTCATGCACCTTCATTTTCCTGGATATGTTCTGCAACCATGTCATGCTTACAAAATATATGCAGGATAGATATCTGTTCTTTCAAAAGCATCTAATTTTGGCTGTTGGTAATGGAATGCTCGGTTTAACTCTAATTGTATTTGTAGGCTTGATACTTTTCTCCCTTGTCCATGCTGATCTTATTTATTTCTACTGTGGGAAATCCTGCCTTAAACTTAGCTACCAAGACAAAGAAGTTTAACCTTCAGCTGGTCAAGTACTTAACCATTATTCCTGGTTGGTTGTGCTTTTTTTTTTTTTTTTTTTTTTTTTTTTTTTTTTTTTTTTTTTTCTTCTCCCAGACTCTTTCTTGACCTTCTTTCTTGACCTTGTCATACCTAAATGTTTTACTCCAGTGGTGGTCCCAAGAAGATACATGTGGAATTTCCTTTTCCCAGTCTAAGCAACACAGCTTGACATAATGTATTAAAACTTTTGCACAGCAGTGCTCTAATCCAATGGTTTATTCAGCTGCATATCCACTCTGTCACCTGTAGACTTGTTTCTTTTGCTGCCAGAATTATGCTGATATCTGCTTCAATTTGTTCAGGCAAAAGAAAAGCACACCATCAAAACCAGGTATAGTGGTCACATGGATGCTTATAAATTATACTATTTTATTTTAAAATCTGGCATTTTTCTGTAAATATATTTTGTTTGCAAATAGTTAATTGCTTGGGTTTAGTTTTATGATTTCCTTATCATAAAACTTTCCTTATCATTTCCTTATCCTTATCTGTAACTGTAACAGCTTATCTTTTGATTGGAACCCAGTGTTGTTATTCATAAATTTATTTTTGCAAGGGTTATTAAGCAAAAGATGAACTGGAAACTAATTTATTTAATTTCTTCCTCCTTCCATTTCTTTCAGTATCTCTTTTTCCTGTCTAACTTTCTTTTCCAGCAGCTAAATAAATGTAGTATGATAAACCAGCCCTCTGAGGTACATAAACCACTCTTCTCCCTTTGTTGTCCTCAGTTTGTGGTGTCCCACTTTTGCAGAAAGTTTGCTAGAGCACAAAAACAAGACTGCCAAGCTGATTGTTATCTTTTTTTGTCTGGTCCTTCTGGGTGGCACTGAACATCTTTGTGCATCATTCATGGTCACTGGAGAGCACTGAAGTAGAGATGTTGACTTTTCTGGCAGATTATTAAGCTTCCTTTCAACAATTAAAAAATTAGAAGCAAAGATTTTTCATGGAAACACAATTTTACATGCAAGTGTCAGTTTGTTAAAAAATTTCTCAGCTATCAAGCACTCTTTTTATAAGGTGTGAAACTCTAACAACTGCCTGAGATTTTCAAGTCTAACACCTTGAAGTACATTCTGATTCGAAAATGGAAATTATTACATAAATATTTCTGTCTTTGTTCAGTCCTGTCCTGCTCTGACTTGTGTCTCTTTGCATTAAGGGTTGTTGACAAGAAGAAATATGGTCTAATGGAAATTAGAACTGACTACTGCTTTTTATTCTATTTAGTTGCTATAAATGTGCTTTCTGATGTTTCTCTTGAAATTGTTCTGCCTGTATAACAGAATTATTTAGTTTGTAGACAAAGAACTATATAATTATGATTAAATAATAGTTTGTATTAAAAATCAATGATCATATGAAAATCTCTAGTACAAATAGCAGTACCTTGCATTAAAAGCTACATAATTTATCTAAGAAACCTGTTTCTTTCTGCTTGCAAAACTGTATTAGAAAAGACCTAATCCAAATAATGAGTTGTATCAAAAAAGAAGAAAAAAATACATGAGGCAAGACTGCCAAATTATTTATCTTTCTTTAAGGGATAAAATCACACATAATTATCTATGCTATATGAGCACATTTGTTGCAAGTTGGCATGGCATTGAACAACAATAACCATAAAAAATGCAACACACCACAAAGCTGAATCTAACTAGCTATTACGAAGTAAAAGCTAGAGGAGGGAAAACCAAACAAGGAGAATATTCACTAAATAGTACTACATTCTCCACAGTCAGAAAGGACTACTCATCATTTCAAAGTACAGAAGCAAAATTATATGCTTGGAACTTATTCAGTGGGTGGTTATCATGTATATCTTCATAGCTTTCCCATAAACAAATAACAATAGAGCCCCTTTTTAAATTAAAGGATGTTGATGCTTTGAAATTAAGTAGGGCTGTGGTGCTTTGTGGTTTTATTCAGACATTTTGGAAAGATTAAATAGTAAGCACAGAAGGAAAATACAAACTCTGAATTTGCATTTCAAAACATCCTTTTCTTTTTGTTCCTAGTTAAAATCTGTTCAGTAGCTGACACATCTGAACACCATGAGGTGATGTAGTATAATTTCTTAGCTTACAAAACTGTAATCAGGAATACAGTCACCTTAAGAATTGTCCATTACCTGTGATTAATATATGAGGATTTCATTTTCTACACCATTACCAGTTCATTGGCAGCTATAAATATATAAAAAGCAAGATGTGTTTTGAACAGTTTCAGTAAAAGACAAATTACAGGGCTTTATATCCTTCTAGTGGGAGAAAATGCTGTAGCACATAACAATAGGATAAACCCCTTAGTTTGAACACTTTACAGACCAGGATGCTTGTTTCATTAGCTTGTTTCAATATTTTAATATAGTTCTCTGTTTCAAGGCAAAATAGCAAAAAATTGTTTAAATCCATTGACATATCAAGAAATAAAATTAAAAACATTCATTATTATTATCCTGATAGAAATTGTAGTAAGCCATTCTGGAGTTCCAAACCAAAAGACCAGGAATTTAGAATAACTTAATTGAGTATTTAATTTAGATGAAAACCAAAGAAACTTTAAAATCTTGGAAGTTTAAGAGAGCTATAAAATGTATTAGCAGAATAAACTCTATAAAATTCAGTGGTGTCTCTTCCTTACAATGGCTTAACACTTCTTAGTATAGTTATCTGGGAATAGAATTTTCTTTGGTTGATATTTTCTTTGTTGGGCAGATTGTCATTAAAATAATGCATTTTACTCATCACTTCTTTGACAGTGACAGAACACCTAAGATGAGCCTGAAAAGAAATACTGTATTTTTATTTGAGTGTATTTTTTGTTATTCCATTGTTAATTATTGAATTTTATATTAGGGTTGATTGCCGCTTAGATGCATAAAAATCAGTTTGTTGGAACAAAATCCTTTCTTCAAGCAAAACCTGGTAGAAATATTTTAAATATCTTGTATTGACATTTTGAAAATTCTGCTTATGCAGTAAATTTTAATTATAGACCAAAACCTGTTTCATGTTTTGGGGATTGCTTTGTAGTATGAAAAAAAGCCTTTCATTGTTCTTCACACGGTACACTCCTCACAGTTAAACAGTGCTGAAAAACCATACATTTCTGTGGTCAGCCTTAAATAAATAAATACACACACACACACACACACACACACACACACACACACACACACACA
>JAIXNV010000062.1:3662626-3708899 GCA_020917445.1 Riparia riparia
CTGCACAGAAGACAGCTCCCCTGCAGATTTTCTGTCAGCAACAATTATCCTTCAATTTTCAAGTTCAATTAATAAAGAGAAAAAAAGGAAAACAAACAAACAAACAAACAAAACAAAACAAAAAAACACAAACAAACAAACAAAAAAAACCCCAAAACACCCCCTCAACAACAACAACAACAACAACAAAACCACACCACAAAAAAACCCAAGCAAGGAAGCAAACAAAAATCCTGGAAAAAACCCTGACAGAGTCAGGAATACAACCTGGCACCCTGGTGGGCAGGGTGTTGGAAACAGTACAAATAAATCCTCTTGGAGTAACAGACGTGGTTCTGTGGAGTAGAAATGGCCCTGTAGAAAATCCAGTGGTGGCAAGATGGGTCCAGTTTTCCTCTGGGAATCCAGTGGAGAAACAGGATACCGTGTGTCCTTCAGTCTAGTTTTTATCTAGCTAGGAGCTAGTACAGCAGGCAGACACAACAGGGAAAAGCAAAACAGCAGAGTAGATGTTTTGTACACCCTGAAGCTGCCTGTCCACCTTGCTTGGAGATATTGGCAGAAAACTTCCCACATTTGCTCTCCCAAGCTCTGGTTTTACAGTTGAAGTAAACATTTTTTACCTCCTAAACAAATATGCTGTTAGCCAAAAAAACAAAACAAAAATTAAGAGGGTAACAGAACTTGGAGAAAGTGCTTCAACAACAACCAAAATATCACTGAATTAACTTCAATCTGACTTGCGACAAGTCCATGTGAAACTAAAAGTTAAAAATTACAGTAGTAAGCGGTCTTTTCTGTCTTACTCATAAATAAAGTTCATTCTATTTTGTTCTATGTTGAACAAAACATTTCATGTTGATACTACCATTATTTTCTAGACTTGCAGTTGATAGAGGTAGAGGTAAAAGGAAATAGGTTTAGCAGGGTTTGTTTTGACTGCTCACCAATTGTACATAAGAATCAGATGAATTTTTACTTCAACAGATTAAGTTATTACAGCACATGACCTCACCACACTATAAACCTTCCTTCCACACTATTACCTCACCACTGTAAACCTTTCTCATTCTCTGGTTTATACGGCACACCATCATTTTGCATGCAAAGACATACTACAGCTCCAGATTCACTTGAATTAAAGATGGATTCCTAGTACACTAGATATGGCACATCTGAAACCATGATCAGTACAAGAAGATAACAATATGCCCATTGTTACACTGGTCACAGCACAAAACCATACTTACAGTATTAAACAGAAAAGAATGTACTTCCCTGAACATGTTAGATAATAGGAAGCTCTAGAAATAATTGGACAGGTGTATTTCAAGAAAGGTATGTTATTTTTTTTAATCAGCTCTTCCTTCAGATGTTTTTCTGCTAGCTTTTTTTTGTTCACTGCACTGGATGTCTTGCTCTCACTGTCTCCTTTTTCATTTCACCTGCTTTTACTGGGTGAAATGGGGTGGGGAAAGAAATGAGGATAAAATAAGTGGTTTTTCTTTCCATGAGCATTGCTTTAGGTCTTGGCAGGGGGTCTTACTAACTTTCTGCAGAGTTTTTAAGCGTCTCCTAACATTATTGTCTAAAGAGGAAGTGTGTGCAAAAACTATTTCAGACAACAATAAGGCAGAGAAAAAATTCAAAACAATGTATTGAGATTTATGTTTTGCTTGCAGCCTTCCTGTGGAGATATATTAGTGATTATTTGGAATTTGTTTTTTCAGGAGAAGACTGAAATATCTGGACTGTGGGCCTTAAAACCTGGTGAATATCATCTGAAATTTACATATCTATGTGTCAGCCAGGATTATTAACATTTTTTGAGAATTTTAGCATTAACTCAGAGTCTGCCAGAATAAATATCATGCGATGCTGTGAACGTAAAATTGAAAGTGGAGACAACAAATGGCAGGATAAGTTTATCACAAAAGGTAAACTAGTTACATCTAGGACCCTGAGAGAACATAATTCCATCTTGTGGTTTTAAAGATAGCAAAACACACACTCTGCATTCTCTGTTTTAAATGGAAAGATTGATATCCTATTTTGTGGTGATATTAGTAAAAATAAGTATTTTAAATTCTATATATATAACTTTTCCTAAGAACAGATATTGTCTTGGCTAATTTTACAAAGGATTTATAAAATTGCCTTTGAACAGCTCATACACTTCAAGCAAGTTTATAATAGTGCTTTTTCATCAAAACTAGTGTTTCATGGTGTATTTTAAAACTTCATTTTGCAAGAAACAGGGTTTACTGGAAACGTGCTTTTGGAAAAGCAGTCTACAAATCATAGGCTCCATTCCCTTGGAGACTCGGATCTGTAAGCTGACATGGATAGCTCCATGTCAAAATTCAGTATCTAACTGGCTATAGTGTGCTTTCAGTTCTCAACCTGAGACAGCACTAAGAAGCTGTGTGCAGCTTTGCATGTGAATAAGATAAATAAATTAGTGCACCGAGGCATACCTGTCAGTTCTTGAAAGCTCTGCTGTAAACAGAAGCACTTGTTGAGGAAGAATACATTTTAAAATGCTCTTAGAAGTTGCTGGACTGGAAAGGCTTCACAAAGCAAGAGAATGGGAAGCCTGGGAGGGTTGTAGCACAAACAGGTGTCACTTTCATATGTCTTCAAACTCACACTTCAGTAACCTAATTTTTCTGATAAGCCTGTGACCCTAATGCAAATAAAAAACCAGGCTCAGAGTAATATTGTTGACTAATGTCTCAGATACAACTGTGTATCTTTGTTTCTTCAATGATAAAAAAAATGAGGATCTTTGAAACAAGTGCATAGTCAATCTAACAATTTATTCTTTTGACTGTCTATGAAGCTAAACCTGTCAACATATATCAACTGGGAAAGGGGGTGTTAAAAAAAACAGTCGTGTAAGGAAGAAATACAAAATAAGAAAACAGAATTGCAGCAAGACATCCACGGTTATTAATGCACAACACTCGCCCAAGGTTAAAGCGGCTTCTGCAACTATACACAGTCCAGAAATTTCCACAAATCAGCCATGACCAGTAGAGAGCTGTCAATCTTTCTGTCAGAAATACTCTCAGACCTTGCTTTCATGTCAAAGCTGTAATGCTTTGACATGCACCGAGGAAGCACGAATATTTGTATACAGGGCCTTCTGTGCTGATACACAGATTGTGCCAGCAGCATTTGATTCGGGACAAAGGATTCCTATGAGGTCTCTGTCCTCTGGAGACGGTCTCCACTGGACACCTCCAGAAGCAAAACTGCACTTGCTCCTGGATGCCAGAGCAAATGCAGCAGTGAAAGGATGGAGCCTAGAGAAATAAGTATAGTCTTAGGGTTTTAATGGACCGAGAATCTGTCATTTACGTACAGTTTTTTTCTGCAGAGCCTAGCAGTTATTATTTCAATTTACAACCTTTTACCAGATATATCAGGAACTAATAAAAAAAAGGTGGTGTAAGCCTTAGGGCTATATTTAGAGTATATTGGAGAACGTATGTTTGTCTTGGACACCCTTCACTTCACTGGCTCACAGTCAAAAACCAAAGATTTCTATCCAAAGGTATGAGAAAGGAACAAAACTACTTCAGATTTACTTTGTAATCAATTTATTAAATGTCTCCTCTCATAAGGGCTATATAAACAAGGTTGGAAAGAGGGCATTCACTATGAAAGAAAAGACTGTTTGGGTCTCCTCATACCTGCAGAAATGGAGTGGCTAAGACATTTATTTTTGTTTTGATGCCCTTTTTCTCTTCCCACATCTCCAGTGGATTAATTTTTAAGTGTGTTAGAACACTTAGATTTACACTTACTGTCATGGCTGCCCTAGGGCTGAATTCTCCTTCTGATAAATCATCTCCTTCTTTACCATGAGAACATTCCAAATGCAACTATCAAAGATATGATACAAGTTTGAAATTCATAGAATAAATGACAAAATATTTAATTTTAAAATTATCTTTGACCGTCCAAGCATGCGTTTCTAAGGGAAACTAATATAATAACAGCAAGCATCTTTCTTTTTTTATGGGACAAAGAAAGAATTTCACTAGAATAAAGTCTTGGATTATAACAAAAAGTTTTGCTACTGATTTTAACTGTTTGTGTCAAATATGATGTAATAACCTGAAAAACAAAACTTGCAATCTGTGATGCTAGAAATACAGTTTGAAGAGAGAAAAATGTACTGTTTGAGAATTTCTAGATGCATATCTGACTTGTATAGAAGCTGAGACAATGTATGCAGATGCCAGACCAGTGCACATCATTGTATGAAAATCTAAGACTACATAATGCCAGTTAATAAGATGGAAGCATTGTATTGTGTTAGACTTTCTCCCAGGGAAAGTCACATCACATCTCATTAATGTCTAAAAGAATGTTGCACAACCATGAACTGCACACTCTTCTATGCCCAGGCCACAGTTTACATCCCAGAAAAATGTTCCTTCTCACCAATCTACTTGCACAATATGTCCCATTTAGCACCAAATCAATAACCACAGTAAGAAACCTGAAGTATATGTAATTTTCTGAGTGCAGGCTCTGAAGAAAAGAGTCAGCCAAATTACACAAAAATTGGGTGTGGAGAAAATCTGCTCCAGAGGAAATCTCCTGTCTCAGACAACAGGAAATCTTTACCTACCATAACTTTTTTTGTTCTCTGTACATTATTAGGGTTTATTTATTCCACTTGTACCTAGTACATACATTTTTTTCTTTCCATCAGGACTGTCACATAGGAAAAATTACACTTTGCATAGTGTTTCTTGACAGTGCAAAGTGTTTGTTGTTATTTGCCATCTATGTTTTAGACAGATAGTAAATATAATTAAAAGTGAAAAATTATGTGTTTGCAAAGCTAACATCTGCATCCAGGCTAAAGGTAAAAGCTACAAAGGCCTCTTTTTCTCACAAATTATCTAAATAAATATACACAGAATATAGCAAGATCTTCCAAATTTTCTTTTCAGAGGAAACTATTTCAAGTTGAACTTCTGCACCAGTAGATCTCTCCATGGCTATGACTTGATGTGACGGGAGCATGTCCTGACTCTCTTCCCTTTATGTCATGCAGATGAGGAGTGTGGTGGAAAAACAATGACATTTGTCCTATGGGCCTGGATCTGAGCAGCACCAAGGAGGAAGTGAATGGTGTTACTCATATGAGGATTCAGAAACCTTAACACAGCATTACATATAGATGTGGGATACTGGATTAGGAGCTGTATTTTTTGTTGTGTCCCTGTATAAACACTCTTCTTCCAGTCCAATTCTGCTGTGAGGTCCATTTATACAAAATTTTCTGGATTTTTTCATAAGCAAGTAACAGACTGAAGGTTTTCAACCCTGATCAATTATGCATAGCACAATGAAATATTGGAATCACCAGCATGGAAATATACATGGAAAAATACGTGCTTACAATTACTATTTCTAGGTTAAAACTATCATGCTGGAGCAGATTCCTGGGAATCAGAGTTTTTACATATATATAGAGAGAGTCTTTTTACCACTCCTTCAGAAAGGAGATAGTTCTGAAACTACTCTGTTTTCAGTGTCCTTACTTGAGTGCAGAATACAGCTATATTCATTAAGCTTTTTTTCAGATTTCCCTGTGGAAAGACTTGTCATCAGATTCTTAATTTATATAGCATGTCACCTGGTGGGAAACCATACAATGGGTGTGCAAGACTCAGTTCTGAGAGAAATAGAATTTGGCAAATCTCATATCCACTGCTTCATGAAGAATGTGAATATCTGCTTAATATATTGCAATTTAGGTTTAAGGTTTTAATATTTTTAACATTAAAAAAGAAAAATTACTTTATGCAACATTGAAAAAAGAAAAACATCCCTTTTGATTGACTAATTTTCTGTAAGAAGAAACTCCTTCTCAGGGGAGATCTTGAATGCAGACTTTGTTTGGAAAAAATTTATATTTCATAGTCATACAATTCTCAAAATAAAACCTTGTAACAGTAAGCCTGACAGGCCTTTAACTACAGCACAGCGGTGCTGCCAAATGCAACACACATTGCTTATTTCCTCTGGCAGTAAAACTCATGTTTTAAATGAGTCTTACAACAGGATTTCTTTACTAATTGCAGAAATAGATAACATGTGCCTTGAGCAGCCATTATTCACTTGACAGTAATTTTTCTTAAACTGTAAGTGGCATTCTGCTTCAATAGTGCTCAAGTGCCTGATATTCCCAAAAGAAATGTTACAACTCTTCCATTAAGGAAATCACTGACTTGTGGATTCTGGCTTTTAAAACTGAAATTACCTGAGGGGGTGTGTACTTGGCTTCTTTTAATCAAGAAGTCCCATATGCAAAGGCAAATACTTTCAGAGGCTTTTTTTTTTCTCTTTTCAGAGTATTTCAGAGTATTTCCTATCTTATTAGCATACTGTATTATTCAGCCTGGAAAAAGTATTTAAAATATAAGAAACATAAATATCCATGATAATTTTTTAAAAGGTGAATTTTTTTAAGGATTGAAAAATGATTCTTTGGCCGGAAAAGGATAGAAATCTCCTCTGCAGATGGGATAATGTGATCCTGTTGGATCCCAAGAGTAGCAAATTCAATGATCTTGGCTTCTGAAAGCTCCCTCAGAGGTAGACGAACTCTATCTGGTGTGAACTGCTGCCTCAGCTCTCAAGGAGCAGATCAGGTTTTCTGCCCTTGATTTTCAGGCCCTTGAGTTGCTATTGCCCAAATGTGATCTACAGGACCAAAGTGTTGTGGATCAATTTTTTATCTCCATCTTTTCAACTCATTTTATTTCACTGCTTGTGTGACTTGAGCTGTTTTACCATATATGTTAAGAATATGAAATTTGGACTTACTCAGCTAAGAGCATGAATTTTTAAGTAAGAGGATAAAACATTAAAAGCTTAAATATGCATTAAAATCCAGTTAACAGTGAACCTTTTTTTTTAATTTTGTCTTCCAATGTAAAAAGAGGAAGACTCAATTTGAAGGAGAGAGATCTGAGTACAAACTGTCAATGAGATTCTGTGAAATACTGTACTGCTCTTCTATTAAGGGTATGAGATGCATGTAATAAAATTAATTTAAAAATTATCATAAATGGTAGCTCAGTAGATTAGGAATAGAAAACTTGCATAAGAAAGTGCTACAAGGGAATTAAAAATTATATAAAATAGAAGGAATCTGAGTCAGAAACCACCACCTCTCCATTAAAAAAAAAAAAAAAAAAAAAAAAATTCTTTATTGGTTGATCTCCTAACCAATCCAAAATATAGGTTTATATTAATACTTGAATCATTCCTTAAGATGTAATAATGAAGAAATGTTATCTATGATAATTAATGTAATTTACATGAGGGATGATTAAATTATCTCTACTATAGCTCTAAAAAGAGACTGAAACACTTTAGAATTTTAAGTAGTGAATAGTGAAATTCTGAATTTTAGGGCTTAGGAATGTTATTAATTGGACATGTAGTCATAGAATTCCATGTGGTAACACCTCTATTTGAAATCAGGATGAAATAAATTATGATTACTTGCAAAAACAATAGGTGATTAAATGTAGATTAGGTTTTTTTGCTACATCACTTCAAATAAAAGCTTCATGTTGGAAGCTCTAGTAATGTCAGTTACTCTTTAACATTAGAAGCTTGAAAAAGAAACAAGGCATGAAATCTCTGAAATAGAGTTTATTTTAAAGTAGTATTATTATGAAATTAAAACTAGCTGTTAAAGTGAGTAACCACATGGGTACCAGGGAATAAGACTACTATGCTATGCTCTAAAACAAACTTTCAGCTAACTGAAAGCACTTTTTGAATATGTATCTCAGAAATATCAATACAGGTAAGACATGATGAGAAAATGTGGTTTAAAGCACCACTTGGTAGATATGTGCCTCAATGAGTCTTGTATGTGTTTAACCTGCATTTTGCCTCAGCAACTGAACCTGAAGCCCTCTGTGCAGAGTGCCATACAGCATGAGAAGAAGGATGGTCCTTGTCCTAGAAAGCTCATAACTAGAGCAGAAAAGACATGCTCCAAGTAAACCATTGAAGTGTATTATGCTAGACTGAGAGAAAGATTGGGGTTGATTTAGTGGGAAGCCTTACAGGGCTGGCCTCCACAATGTCTGCTGGAATCAACAGCCATCAAAGCCAAGAGCAACTAGTATGGGAAAGGTTAAAACCTAGAAGTATGTCTCTTTGGTAATACATCGAGGATATCTTAGCAGAGCAACTGCTGAGTGGAAACAAACAGCTTTAAATTCACACCCTTCTGAAAGCCATGTCCCTTTCTCTGCTCAACAGAGGAAGTCTCTGCTCGAATTTGCAGAGAGAAAATCCCCTTCTGGACTGTTCTTTGTCCCCACAAGGCACAAGAGGGTCCAGCAGAGAAAAACAAATAGAGTTCATGTCTTATGCTAAATATTCTGTGGAACACTCTGAGACCATTGCATGCGTTGCATTTATGAGAAGTGTGAGTGAGATCTCTTCTTATTTAGAAAGAATAAAGTTATTAATTTACCTAGAACTTAAAACCACATTTTCTGACAATGATTGTGACCCTGAAAGTTATAGAGTTGGAAAAGGCTTTCATTAGAATCTATGTCTTCAGAAAAGAGAGTTCCTGTAAACCTTCAAAATCTGGCTCTATCTCAATGTTTCATCAGTTTCTAGCTTCTGACATGAGGTGTCAAGGTATTGTGATAAGCAATCTGTATGAGGCCAGGCTAATATTGTGCCAACAATATATTGGTGAGATTTGCTCATATGAAATCTCTGAAGGATATTGAGTCTATCACATCTCTTTAATTTGACTTTGGGGCTAAGGGTCCACCCAGTGAAGACAGTCTGGGATGCTGGATGGAGAAAATCTCTAATTTATTACATGATGAGTAAATGCTGTTATCAATTCTGAAATACTTGGTATAGACATTTACAATATGATTACTTTTTTCAGGCCTCATCAACTTTCCTGGGATTACTTATGTATTTTGAGAGGAGTTGACAAAGCAGCCTATAATTTGCATAGTTCCATGAAAGTTATTAGAAAAAAATAACCACAAAATCAGAATTCTGCATCATTCTTAACCCTCCAGCATTACAACCAAAAATAAATTTGCCACTTTATCAGCTGTAGACACCCACAAGCAAGATATGCCAGTAGAAACAGTACAGCAACACAGAATGAAAACTGCAAAAAGAAATGAGGAGTACTCTTGGGTGTCTCTCATAAGGGTCACCAAGGCACCCACATCTGCTGGGCTGATGGGCAGTCAAACAAGGTATTCTGCCTTTTGAGAGCTAAAGTCTGAGATACTTCTGGGATGGTAGCACAACTTCTGCAGAGCATAGCCTGCTATTCTTTGCTACTTTTTCACTACTGATACTGCAAGCTGGAATTTGGGCAGATCAGGGAAAGCTTCAGACCCTAGGGAGTGCAAGTGAGGAGTGTTGGTGTCCAAGCTACCTTTTTTTTCTCTTTTATGAGTTACAGGAGAGGGTGTAGCTGGAAGCAGACATATAATGCAAACCAATTTCTGGCTTTGTGGCTGGTGATTTTGTGGGGTTTTGGCCTTTATGACAATGGGATATTCTATGATTATAGGGAGGGATGGTATCCATCTGTCTAGAAGGTGCAAAGGAATCTTTAGCAACACACTGACCAACTTGGTGAGGTAGACTTCAAACTGAAGGGCTCCGGTACAAGATCCAGGGTGGCAACACTGATGATATTGAAATATGTTGGGGAATTGACCAGGCCAAAAAGAGTTGCAAAAAATGCTATTTACCTGCCTCCCAGGATGAGAATCAGAAGACCAACCACCTCAAGTGTATGCATAGTGAAACTCTCAGGCTACGGAAGAAACAGGAACAGCTGGAACATCAGACACAGTGAGAGAATTGTATTGTAGAAATAACTGTAACATGTTAGGACAACAATGGATGGCTATAAGTTTTGTAAAGATAAGCAAGGAGGAATTGGCATAGGAGTAGCATTTTAAGTTAAACAAAACCTTGAATATTGTAATGGGTTGATCCTGGCTAGACACCAGGTGCCCACTCAGGTCATCGTCTCTCACTCCCTTCTGCAGGCCGGACAGGGAAGAGAAAATAGAACAAAAAGTTCATGAGTTGAGATAAGGGTTGGGAGAGACCACTCACCAAATACTGTCACAGACTAAACAGGTTAGAATTAAGAATATTAATTGAATTTATTATAAACAAAATCAGAGAAGGATATTGAGAAGTAAAATAAGATCTTAAAAACAGGGTTTCTCCACCCCTCCCTCCCTTCCAGCTATACCTCCTACCCCAGCAGCACAGGGAGACAGCAAATGGAGATCATGGTAATTTCATCATCTGTGGCTTCTCTGGCTGCTGAAGGGGAAGAGTCTTTCTTCCCCTGCTCATTGTGGGGTTCCTCCTATGGGACACTCCATGAAATTCTCCATGAACTTCTCCAACATAAGTCCATCTCACAGTCCTTGTCAAACTGCTGCAACATGGGTCACTCTTCCACAGGGTGCAGTTCTTCAAGGATAGGGTATTCCATTGTGGGCTCCTCTATCCACAGGCCTCCCATGGGGTCATGGACTCCCTTCAGGCATCCCCCTGCTCCAGTATAGAGTTCCTCCATGGGCTGCAGGTGGATCTCTGCATCCCTGTGATCTTCCCAGAGCTGCAGCAACACAGCTGTTTCACTATGGTCTGCACTATGGGCACTGCAGAAGAATCTCAGCTCTTGTACCTAGAGCACCTCCTTCCCCTCCTTCTCCACTGACCTTGGCATTTCCGAAGTTGTTCCTCTCACATATTCTACCCCTGATTTTCTCTGGCTGCAATTACAAATGTGCAATAATCTTCTTCGTCGTCAACATCATCATCTTCTTCTTCTTCTTCTTCTTCTTCTTCTTCTTTTTAATTTCCTTCTTCTTCTTCATTTCCTTCTTCTTCTTTTCCTTCTTCTTCATCTTTGTCTTCATCTTCTTTTTCTTCAGTGTGGTATCATGAAGGTTGTGGTATATTAGCACAATTTCCAATTGGTCCAGCCTCGAATGTGTGAACAGGTAACAAGATGGAAATATAGACAAATAGCCTTTGAGAACTACAAGGTCATTTCCAGTGTGTGCAGAGATGCAGTTAGAAAAGAAAAAAGCTCAGCTTGAATTGAAATTTGCCCTAGAAAACAGTTCTTCAGGTGCTCAGAGAACAAACAGTGTGGGAGATTAGGGACAGGCGGTTGGAAGATATCGCATTGTACGGGTAGACAGAACCCCTCCCTCAACACTTAGTTGCTTAGTGTCCTTGATTAGCTGAGCAACACATAGTTTGTAATGTAAGCAGATAGAAGTGATGTAGCAAACAGAGGTTTTATAACCCCATCTAATCAGTTAATAAACGCCATTTGCCGTCCACCACACTGGTGTCTGTGAGCTGGTGGCCCGAGCAGCCTGGCTGTGGCTGCTGTGTTGTCCCTGAACTAGGTCGCTACGCCTCAGCGGAGGCAGCAAGTGGTGCCGAAACCCCGGGAGTCTCCCGGGAGATCGGGAGTCGCCTGGACGGGTGAACGACGGCCGAGCGGTGGGACCAGCTCGGCGAGGAGGATGCTCCCGGACCCACGAGAGGAAAATGGAAGCTCTCGTGAAGGCCGTTTCTCAGATTCATAAGCAGTGGGGGATTGATTGTAAAGCAAAAGATTTTACCCTCACAGTGACGAGGCTTTTGCAACTTGGGGTCATTGATCAACCAGTGGACATTCTCCTCCCAGATATATGGGATCAATGTACAAAAGCTCTGGCCGAGGAGACAATGTCTTCTGGCTCAGGGAATAATCATAAATCATGGGGAAAAGTTGTGCAGGCTTTGCAAAAAGCTCTGCAAGGACAAGAGACCTGAAAAGCTGCCCAAAATTTTTTGCGAGTTACTCCGCAATTGGGTGTAGGGGCGGCGATGCAAACTTTTACAGAGAATTTTCAGATCATGAAAAAATGTGATCTGAAGGTCAATGACAGTGTTCAAGCTGTAGATATGGTTGGCTCTGCCGAGTGCACAGACTCGCAGGAGCAAAGACACTCTCCAAAGCCCTCAAGCCCTACTGAGGGAAAAAGGCAGGCACAATCATTTTAGGACAGTTTAGCTGAGGAAGCCAGAAATGCTGCCAAAAGTGCTACCGCTGAATTACTGTTAGAAAATGCTGGGGAGGGACCCCCACCCTATGCAGCACAAGATTGTGCTGAATCCCCGGGGGAGGGCAGGAATGCAGTTGGACTGAACAAGGAATGTTTGTTAGATAACAGAGATGCAGAAAACAAAGAAGGTCTTTTAGATAGCGCGCCCGTTGCCAGTGAAAACAAAGAAAGTTTGTTTGATAACGCGGATGCGCACGAGCAGGAGAAAGGGGGGGAACTCAAAGGGGGAATTAAAGCTAATCAGAGTGTTTGCCAAAACCCACATTTTTTTAAGGGAAGAAGATCCCACAGCAGGAGGTGGGGGAAGCCCAGAGGGAAGGAGTGACCCAGCCCTGGGAGAAAGGGGTGGGGGCCCAGAGGGAAGGGACAGCCCAGCCCTGAGGGAAAGGGGCAGGGTCCCAGAGGGAAGGAGTGGCCCAGCCCTGAGAGAAAGGGGTGGGGTCGGACCCCAACTAAAAAGCTCCAGAGCCCGGAAGCAGCCAGTCAGTCAACTTCCGGCTCTGAATCAGATTCTAGCTCAGAGGACTGGGACAGCCGGTCATCTGCAGTCGATTCTGGCTCCGGCTCTGACAAAGAAGAAGTATATATAAGAAGTATATAAGAAGAACAGTATATAAAATCAGTAACCACAATGCCACAGTAACCACAACCCCACAACTTGGGTTGAGGGGAAGTAAGAAAAGGGATGAACTCCTCTCACAGACTGGAGGAAGATAAAAATTGCATGCGCCGACTGGGGTCCATTGGCCACACTGGCTTTTCCAGTCCGAGTGGGGGGGGCAGGTGGAAACCAGAGAACATACTTCACTGGTAAATCATAAGGATGTACAAGCAATTGTTGAAGCAATCACTGACAGAGTGATCAATTCAGCTGTGGTTTCCACTCTCATTGATAGTGTTTTTGGAGGGGATAACATGCTCCCATTTGACATGGAGCAAACTTGCAGATTGATTTTTGATGGGGAGGGGATGATCATTTTTAAACAAGAATGGGAGGACAATTGTGCAAAGCAACTGGCTCTGGTAACTGGTGCAGATCAGTTAGACCCTGTCAGATTCTTACAGCACGCAGACACAAGAGGGAAGCCACACCTAGCACCTCCTCCTTCCAGCCCTTTAGCTATTTACCAAAAACCTAAGTGAGCTCCATACAATCTGTTTCTTAGTGTGTGTGGTCGTTTCAGGCAGATTTTGGGAGAAACCCTCCCACAGGCCCCCCTCCCATCCCCCAGCCGGTTCGGGAAAACACTTCCACAGAGAGAAGCAGAAAAAACCTGTTTATTAAACAGGCAAAGCACTCCCAGCACAATACCCGATGACAAGAGCTTTGTGCTGCTTACGGAGGGATAACAAACTTAAAGAAAGTCTCCTCTTGAAGATCATCACTGTGCTCCGCTGCTCCATCTCTGCTGACACTGGGAGAAAAGGAGATGTGCAGGGCTGCTCTTGGTGGGGTGGGTCCCCTGTGGAGGACCCTGGTGCTTCCCCAGGTCCTTAGTCTGGAGAGGTTGGAACAGTACCAAGGAGAAGGCAAAAAAGAAAAAAAAAAAAGAAAGAAAAAAAAGGAAAAAAAAGCAAAAGAAAAAAAAAAGCAAAAAAAGCTTCAGCTATTCTACAGTGTCTAACTATGCTAGCACTAAACTAACTAACTGCCAGGGAAAAAAAAAAACAACAGAGCTACTTTTGTCTTGCCGAGTTCCAACTCCCTTGCTTCAAGGTCACTCTGAGGAGCAGAGTTTTCCTGGGGAAAAACAAACCGCACTTGCCCTCCCCCCTGCACGCAACAGACGATTGGGGATACACAGTCACCCCAGGACAGAGTGTTAAATACTACCTTTTTGTCGTTGAACCAATCCAACCCAAACTTTACAAAATCATGCTGGGTATGTTATAATGCAGAACCTCCTTTTTATGAGGGTGTTGCCCTTGATGTTCCTTTTGAATATTCTGCAGCAGATAATCCACACAACTGTAGGTGGGACACCCCCTGGAGGGAAATTACCCTGAGTCAAGTCACAGGCCAAGGCAAGTGCTTTGGCAATGTAACCTTAGCAAAGCAGATGGGAAATATCTGTGCTGAGTTCATCCAACCTAGCCAAAAGACTGATAAGTAGGCAGTCCCATTTGTACCAGGAATGTGGGTTTGCCAACAATCTGGAATAACACCCTGTATATACCTTGGTAAATTCAATAACCTTGCTGACTTTTGTGTCCAAGTTGTGATTGTTCCTAGAGTCCTGTATCACCAAGAAGAGGAAAGGTATTGCTTTTTAGAAGAAAGCATCCAGCTCCACAAAAGAGAAGTAATGACAGGTATAACCATTGCAATGCTCCTTGGCCTAGGAGCTGCTGGTGCAGCCACAGGTGTTTCAGCTCTCGTGACCCAACACCAAGGACTTTCTCAGCTGCAAATGACCATTGACGAGGACTTATTAAGAATTGAAAAATCCCTCTTCTTTCTGGAGGAATCTATGTCCTCACTTTCAGAAGTCATCCTGCAGAACAGGTGAGGACTGGACCTCTTGCTCATGCAGCAAGGAGGCCTGTGTGCCGCCTTGAGAGAAGAATGCTGTTTTTATGCAGACCATACTGGAGTCGTGCGAGACTCCATGGCTGAACTGAGAGAAAGACTGGCCCAGAGAAAGAGAGAGAGAGGCCCAACAAGGATGGTTCAAGTCATGGTTCAACCAGTCCCCATGGCTGGCCACCCTTGTTTCCACCCTAATAGGCCCTCTCACTATGATATTCTTAACATTGATTTTTGGGCCTTGCATTTTAAATAAGTTAGTGTTGTTTGTTAGGAGCCGTTTAGAGAAGGTTGACATCTTATTTGTCGAAGGCATGCAATTACTGTGAAGTGCGCTTATTACTAACACGTTATATCGCTTTTGTATCCTATTATACTAACTTTTGCATTTTTGTAACATTTATACTTTTATAGGTTTTTAAATTAATCATGGGGAGGGGGGAATGTGGGAGATTAAGGACAGGCGGTGAGAAGATATTCCTGTTGTACGGGCAGACAGAACCCCTCCCTCAACACTTAGTTGTTCAGTGTCCCTGATAAGCTAAGCAACATGTAGTTTGTAATGTAAGCAGATGGAAGTGATGTAGCAAACAGAGGTTTTATAACCCCATGTAACCAGTTAATAAACGCCATTTGCCGTCCACCACATTGGTGTCTGTGAGCTAATGGACCGAGCAGCCTGGGTGTGGCTGCCATGTCGTTCCTGAACCAGGTCGCTACAACTCAGTGGAGGCAGCAAAACAGAAACAGAAGAAAAATATTGGCCTACTGTTAAATAGGAGATGTGAATTAGTCACCAACAATGCTGAAAAGTGTGAGATTCTTAATATTTCCTTCACCTCTGTGTTTGCTAACACCGTAAGATCTCAGACATCGGGAAGAATATTCTAGGCTGGTGCAAACAGAGACCTACCAGTAGAGAAGAAAGAGTTGATATTTGAGCGGTTACAGAAATATGACCACTACAAATCGATGGGCCCTGGCAATATCCACCCAGAGAGCTGATTGAGATTACTGTGAAGCTACACTCCATAATCTTTGAGAAGTTGTGGAGATCAGGGGACAGCCATAAACCTGTGATTTCTCAGTGCTAAAGACACCTCTATTCGCAGGAAGAGCTTAAATCCAGCAATTTTAATTCCATCAGTCTTATTTCTTTCCCTGAAAAAATTATGGAACAATTTCTCCTGGCAAGTAGTACAAATGAGTAGAAGTACATTTCTAGGAAAGGTTAGCATGGATTCACCAAGGGCAGATCATGACTGACAACCGGATCTCCCTCTATGACAAAGTAACTACTGCTTTTTCAGTGTGGGGCAAGAGGTGGACATTGTTCACACGGTTTTCTCCAAGGCTTTCTCAGAGCCACCCCTAGAAAAACTGTTATGTTACAGCCTAGACAAGTGGTCAATGAGGTGGGTGGGGAATTGACTGCTTGGTTGCACCTGGTATGTGGTGATATAAAGCTCCTTTAAAAATTGTCTGTCACAAAAATGTGGTCCCCCAGGGATAGACATAGCTGATTAGTATCTTCAATAAGTGATCTGGAGTATGGTGTCAGGTGTACAGTAATAAAGTTTACTAATGATTCCAAACTGAGTGAGAATCATTAACAAGAACCTTAGGAGGTTCAACAAGGACAAGCACAAAGTAATGCGCCTGGGAAAACATAAACATAGGCTGGCATCTACTTGTTTGGGGAGCAGCTCTGTGGAAAGGGAATCTGGATGTCCTTGGACAAGCTCAGTGAATGGTCCTGCTGTGGCAGAGAAAGCCAGTGTGATGCCAGGCTGCATCAACAAGGATATCACCAGCAGAGATAGAGGAGTCATTGTCTAACCCTACTCAGCATTTGTCAGGCTACACCTGAAACAGTCCTCGGTTTTGGTCCCTGCCACTCACAAAAACAGTGGACTGGCTAGTGAGGGTCGGCAGAAGGGCCACAAAGGTGACCAAAGGACAAGGAAGCCTGCCATATGGGAAAAGGCTTGGAAAACTAGGGCTTTCTGTGTTGGGAAAATCTTAAGGGAGAACTAATCACTGTGCTCCGGTATTTAAAGAGCTGACAGAAAGATGATAGAGACTCCCTTTTTACAAGAGTCACATGGAAAAGGTGAGGGGTAATGGGTTCAAGTCACTCCTGGGGAGATCTCATTTGGACACAAGAGGAAACTTTTTTCCAATGAGAGCAATCATTCACTGGAATGATCAGAGGGAAGTGATGGATTCCCTAATGTTGGACACTTGTAAGATTTGGCTGAACTGGGTGCTGGATCATTTTGTCTAAACTGGGCTTCTGCCAAGGAAGGCTGGGTCACATGATCCTTGAGGTCACCTTCCAAGTTGATATTCTATGATTATGAAAATCTAGAGAGTGTACAAGCATTTCACTTCTACACCTTGTTAAGTCTTATGAGGTTCTAGACAGGCTAAGAAAGACAATGCCTAATCCAAGATACTTAGCATAGAGATCTGACATTCATCATGCTCATCATTGCAAGTGTTGTGAGTCTTACCTACCGTCTGTATGCTTTTGTTATCTACCTTCGTGGGATTAGTAAGGACAGACACTGTGATAGAGAGGTGCACAAATATTGTGATAGTCTTACAGCATGCTGTTTAATATAGAATATTGGAATGTTCAAAGCAAATCTAAGACTTTACTGTAGCACAGGGGTGATTTTCAAAACATGTATTCCATGAAAAGTCAAATTCATGATCCAAACCACTTTCAGATCAAAACAAATATCAAAAATCAAAGATCAAAAATCAAAACAAAGTTGAAAATTGTTAGAAGATAATTAAATGGAAAAAGAGGACTAGATTTTGTCAGTTCTCTCTACAATGATCTGTTTAGTTATGATCTTCCTGTCTTAAAAACAGTAGAAAATCTTGTAGAAAAGGAGAAACTCAAGAAAGAGACAACAAGGGTGATTAAAGGTACCAAGAAACCTCTGTACTAGGTCTGGCTAAGTAAACTAGTACTCTCCAACTGGGATTAGAAGAATTTTGTAAGGCAGGTCCACAAGTCATCCTGTCATGTAGGAAGCAAATTGATTTTCTCACCACCTCCAGAACATACTAGTAGGAGTCTAGTTCAAAACAACAAGAAGCTGTCTCCTAACCAGATAAATGGCAAGCTGTACTCTCTGTCAAGTTTGTTTTATTGTAAAATTTGCATGAAGGAATGGAATGTCAGGCTGGACATGTTCTTGTAAGAGCAATTTATTTAAAGATTTGCAAAAACATATAGTTACCAAATATATGTACTAATAACTCAGGCAGCCTCTGTACAAAATACAGTTAAGTATGAAGCAAGTAGCGTTAGAAAGAGGAACACCATGGTTTCCCCTTTCTCATTCTTTCTAAGTCATTTGTTCACAATGCAGCTGGAGGGAAGACACAATAATATATACCTCTAGACTGATATGACAGCTGTTGTATTATAAAACTACAGCTCAAATTACTACAGATTAAATAACAGTTGCATCATTTGACTGAAAGGAGGGGATATAATTTAAAATATCTGAAACTAAAATTGAAAAAATCAGTGTCTCCCATCAGTAGTGGTACTTCTCCTGGGTTTATTTCATTAGTTTAGAAAAGCAGAATCTGACATCAGTCATGAAATACTTCCATAAGACCACAGGCCAAACAATATTAAGATAATTTGTATATGCAACCAGAGAGGTGTGCAAATTACTCTGACTGAACTTTTTATTTTCCATTATTTAATAGGTAAGGAAGTGAAAAATTATAGAGTTAAGCATCTTAATAAAGTTTTCCTTCCCAACTATAAGACTACAACAACCTTAAAAATTGATTAGATACCCATAAAGTGTTTGAGTTTGGAATGACAAAGGGAACATTCTCATCAAAATACTGTACCTCAGTGGAACATAAGAATAGACTTAATTATTTCATTCAGCTCTGCAATGACATTTGCTATAATTAAGAAAAAAAGTGATTTTTTAAATTTTTTTTTGTTGTTGTTATTTAAGTCATATTTTTAAATCAGTATTTTAAGGAAATAAAAATTCTGTAACATCATTAAGCACTGTAGTATTGCTATATCTATATAGATATATATTAAATTTCCAGCTATTCTTCCAACTTTTTTATTGTAGTATTCTTGTAGACTCACTTTTTGGAAATTGTTGCAGGAGGTTAACATGGTTTGGATTGATGTGTGTGTTCATTAGGTATACAAAAAACCTGTAAAACTGTTCTTATGCATTAATTCTTCTGCCTTAATGTGCTGTCATTTTCTGCTCCCTCAATTAAAACAGAAATAATTTGAACTTTGAAGTCCCATCTTTCAGATCTCCTGTGTGTAAAAGCATATACTTACATAATTTTGATTAAATATGTCTTCTGAATACCCATCCTTTCATTTTTTTTAGTAAGGCAGCTTCCACCTGCACCTTTTCTGAAAGGCATCAGCACATACTTATTAAAGTTTGACATTTCTTTAGTTCCCTCTACACTGAGAGCCATTTTCCAAGTGGAGGTTAAGAATCTGTTCATGCATAGTGTTGAATTAATATATTTGATTTATGGCGTTGGCCCCTAAACTGAGAGACAATTAGTTTTTAATTGAAGGAAACAGAGAACCAACCATGATAAGTGTGGTTTGGAACTTTTGAGGGACAAAAAATGAACAAATGAATCTGTGAATTCTGCTTTCAGATCTGCATGTATTCCTTTTGGAATTAAAAAAAAATTAAATGAGACAAATACTTAAAATTCATTCTGTCTTAGCTCTAAGTGGGGAAATTTCCCCTTTCTAATACTTCACTGGCATTTCAGTTAATTTATTTATAGCCATAGAACAACACTGAACTTGTTTACATGCCAAACTGATTTTTTCTCCCCCTCATGACACAGAGAGCAGACTACATCCAAAGCCCAACAATTTCTGCATTTAGATACACTGAACACCCCACATATATGCCTCCACTATGTGGTATGAAGAAGAGCAAAATGGCTAGAAAAGCCCTGAACTTCCGGAAAAGGAAATGTAGGTGTTTTTCTGCATGCTGTTTCCAGGAGACCTCTCTGCACTGTCTCAGGTCCATGTGTCTGAAGTGTGACTGGAATATGGAAGACTATCTTAGAAAAAAATAAGACCTAATTTCTTTTATGCCAAGAAAAAAAAAACAGTTCCAACTAAATGGGTATGAATTACAGTAGAACAACTGGAGACTGTTCTTAAAAGAAAATGAGAACTGAGTGTGTAACAAGGATATCACTCTGCTTTGTAAATGAAAAGCCATATATCCACTCCATCTAGAATGTTTCTTTTGATTTCTTGCCCCATAAAATTTGATTAATTTCAATGATCTTTGCAATACTAAGATCTTATAGCTGGATTAGTGTTTGTTTACTCTGTAAACACTAGCTAAAGCTCTCATTTCTTATTTCAGATTATTTTAAAACACAAATGTGACTTTCGTGCATGACATGAGAACCACCCCAAAGTTTGATTAATTTTCATTAAATGTACTTGACAATAAACCCATTATGATGTAATAAATCATTAATGCCAACATATTTGACATAATGCAATGTAAAAACATTGAGATTATTGCAGAAAGTGGAAAAGGAGCCAAAGTGTTAATTCCAATAAGGTTGAGAAAAGTTTTTTTCAATGAATTGTCTTGGTTTTGGAGTTTTTTTGTTCCTTCTGTAATATACTCCATCTGAATAATAGCAGGCAGTAGAAGGGTTTTCTTCTGATAAAAAAGTACAGTCTGATGGGGAAATACCTAAAATTTTCATCCAACTTAAATACATATTTTAAGGAAATATAAACATTTTAAACATAATATGCAATTAAAAAATATGTGATATTACAATAATCTAATGTAGAAAAAATAGATATCCTATGGGGAATTCACACTACACAAAGTATTAGACACAGCCAGTACTCAGAATTTCTGCTCCAGAAATTGAGATTAAAACTTGTCTGTGTTTGGGATCTTACCTCTTTTTCTTTGTTATGTAAATTATTCCTCATTACAAGATAGGAGGGAAATATGATTTCACTTCCCCAACACCTGCAGGGAGAGATCTTAATTTAGTTGGACTACAACAAACACAGAATTAAGGTTTATCAGAATGTTCTTTTGTTATTAAAATGATGGGATTTAATAATATATTTTGTTCAGCCTATCATGCAGGAATTGGTTTGTAAGAGAGGACATGCATGTAGAATCTTATCCTATTTTTATGCAGTTTGATTGAACATTAAATCAGAAATTATCAGCAACTAAAATGAAATAATTTCAGAACAATTAGTGTCAAATCACATAACCTGAAACCAAAGAAATAATATGATTAAATATACTGAGTCAAAGCAGTCAACAAGCTGGCTCAGTCTATGCTTATACTAAAATCATTACTATGTGCTCAGGAACAATTTATCAGACAAGCAGATGAAGGGCTTTTATACAACATTATCAATTGAGTACATCAAGACTTCAAGATTTCTTATGTAATAGTTAGGTGAGTATTTCTGTAAAGCAACTGTCCTCCAAACACCTGTTATCTAGCAAAGCATGTAACATCAAGATAAAATTTATATTATTAAAGGATGAAGGAGTTCTTCAATCAGCCTGTTATCAAAATGCAAAGTATTAGCTTTATAAGAAATTCCAGTTGAAATGAGCAGACGTAACATAGCTTAGAGTTTTCTGTAGAACACTTTAGGAATGATCAATGTAATGCGTTTTAAGTCCTTTTGTAGAATTGTTGGAAAAAAAAATCTTTCTCTTCCTTCTATTTATTATGATCATTTAATTTGGTGAATCTCATTTAAATCTCACTGAACTAAGCCCTGTTTTCAGGTCTGATTAATGATTGCACTCAACCAAACCAATCAACAGCTTATCAGAATTTGCACTGGAAGATCAGGAGAGCCACCTCTGCTACAGGAAAAAAAAGCCATCTGCAGAGACTCTCTAGTAACATTTCCAGTTAGGGAAATTCTCCTTATGATAATGCCATGAGAACTTTATTAGAACTTCTGTTGTGCCCTGAAAGTCATTCTGTAAAACCTCAGGAAATATGACTGGACTGTCACTCCACTGCATCGTGAGTAGGTGAAATTAGGGATGCAGTGCTGACACAGGCTTCAAATCCTCCTATCTTTCTGTGGGAGGAGGTGAAAAATGGCAAATATCAAACTAGTTTTCTTGTTCTTTTTTAAAGCTCCATTAAAATTGTTTTGTGTAGATGGCAGATACCATTCTGAGAGATTTCAAGTGCATTTCTCTTTCTGTTAATATGCATATATGTTCACATAACCTTCTCTTAAATGGAAAGAATTGTTCTTGTTTTTTTTAACTGTCTTGGTGTCCTGTTGATACCTTTCTTTCTTCTAAGGGTCAAATAACTGCTCTGGCCAGTGACAGCATGCCCAATAAGAAAAAAAGATTACTGAGATTATCAGCAGCACTACGTTTTCAAAAAAAGAGTTGTAAGTATCCAAACTTTTCAAACATTTCATAACAAGAAGCAAGAAAAGTATGAAACATTCTTCCAGGAACAACTTTTTAAATAAGGGAAAAGTCAGAGAAAGGTATCTTGGAGAATTCTCAGGAAGACAAAATGGAAGGAAAACAGACCTAAACTAACACAAATCTCTTTCATTGATGTTAGGAAACACAATCTTGCAAATACAGTATGAAACTCAATAATGGTCTGTTATTTCCAGGTGATGCATAGTTACTTTTCATGTAAATGCTCATTTTTGTCAATCTAGAGATCCTTTTGGAATGTAAAAATGTGTGGTTGTTTTTTGTAGTGCTGAATTTTCACTTATGCAATCCTGTTACTTTGCAAGTGTGCCCCCAATGACACTTAAGAAATCTCAGCTTTTAATAGTGTGGAAGTTTTGCAATTTTAACTTTCTTATTTTTAGCTAACATTTTTTCAGTGATAATAAGAAAAATAAATAAACTTACTAGTCCACAGATTTTACCCAAAGAAAAAGCAAAGAAACTGGTAGTATTTTGTTTAATGTCACTTTTCATGGACTAATTACACCAACTAAAACAGAATTTTATTGCCTGGCTAGCACTCAAAACATGAAAACTCTGTTTGACATTAACAGCAAAAAACCCCCACAAACCCCCCCAAACCCCCCTCTGGACTAAGACTGATTAGCACAGAGGTCTTATGGATCCCACTGGCTTCAGGGGCTATAGATAGACCACTTCTCAGTAAGGTTCACTTCACTTTCCCTTTTGTCATGAAGACATAATGCTGCATTTTCAGAGAGAAATGTCCTGTTTCTGTACTGACTCCAGCAGGGATGTGCCATGCTGATGCTACATGCATAGGCTGCAGTCAATGGAAAGGTCAGGGAATAGATGAACCCTGAATTTGTACAAAGAATTGAGGTGCAATTTTGGGAAACCTGCAGCATTAACTCTAGATACTCCTATGAGCACAGCATGCAATTTACTTAAAGAGAAAGAACTGAAAATAGCACCAGGGCTCTATATTCTCACTGGAAAATTGCTTCATCTACCTGATAATTAAGATTAATACATTAATGATGTAAGTTTCTTGAGTGTTGAAATATTTGGTAAAAGAGAATTGCATAAATACTAATTAATTTTTTCCTAGTGCTGAAACTTCACAACTGAAGGGAAAAGTGAGTTTAAAAAATTCCTTTTAAGAACATTTTGTTACCTCATAGATTTAAGGTCAAATCACTTTAAAAATCATGTTTTTGCAATTGGAGTTCTATATTATTGTCAGATCACAGCTGAAATAAGGAAGCCCATTCTATTCAAGATATTTAAAACTTGAGATATTTAAAGCTTGAGTTCACGTGGAATGTGAGGACACAGCAGAGAAAAAATACCAAGACAAATAAGGATGCTTGCTACATTATGTCAGAGAAATTTATTTCTTGAGTGTCTTATCCATCAAGGGCCTATTTAAAAGGTTGGAGTAGCTGGCAAATGACAGCCATTGATCCTCATTTCCAGAGACGTACAGTAGATGCTGAGAGTGGCACAGCTTGGAATTGTTCAGTTTCTAAGACAGGTTAGCAGTCTCAGAGTAAAGCTTTGAAGACTCTGACAACTCAGTAGCTTGGTATTGCACTTCCCAAAGTCCTTACAACAGATGTAAGAATTCAGCCTATATTTACTATTTTCATATATTTACAGTGCCTGATGTGCTGGGGACTTTTTCTTTATGTAGGCTTAAAACATATTCTCTGTAATATGAGACTGGAAATGTCATTGCTTATTGATTTTATTGTGATTTCTGTATAAAAAGAGAATGAGAACAAGCTGGAAAAAAATAAACTAATGAGAAACAGAAAACATTTAAAGTTCACAGTGTGTAAATTGGCAGGATTTTGTGTAAATTACAAGTTATCTTTTCTGAAGATGACTTTCTCACAGCATGTACATATGGCTGAAAAGTTAATAAAACTTTCATCACACACACAACCCCTAAAATACTCACCTTCATTTGACTTCCAGACATCTATTCATTTTTCTTTTATGGAATCCAAAATGCATAAGTAACTGCAATTCTATTTGATAGTGAGCAGGAGAGAAAAATCTCTTGTGGTGGGAACTCAGCTGTTTCTCTATGGTGTTCTCCTCTGACTGTATCTCTGAGTTTTGCTAGAAATATTTTACATCTCAAAAGAGTGGACAACATAGAGAAAAACATTAGCTACCTAACTTTGTTCTATGCTTGTTCTATGTGTGTTTATTCTTTAATCTTCATAGAATGGTTCTGTATTTTAGATAATGATGCCTGCTTATCTGCCTTGCAAATGGACAATCAAGGCTCAGTGGTATAAATCCTGCAAAACATGAAGGGCACTTTTTAATTTAATGTTATTATTTTAGCCCTTTATAAAAGGAAAAGTGAGATACCACTAAGTCCCTTTAAAAGTGGTGTGTGTGGGGGGTTTTTTTGTTTGTTTGTTTGTTTTTGTTTTTGTTTTTGTTTTGTTTTGTTTTGTTTTTTGGGGTTTTTTTTTTGCTTTATACTCAACCCAGAATCATTCAAAGAAAAGACATTTAATCAAACTTGCAGTGTTAGCTTGAGTAAAATATTTGTCTTTGTACTTAATTTATGTAGTAAGAACACAAACTCAATGTCAAGAACTTTCACCTTTTTGTATCATTCCTGTTCATGTAAAAATTAGATCAAAATTAGGCTGACTCAAGTGGAGATAGAACAGAATCTGGATTACATTAGATAAATGTGTATAGGTTTTCTTCGATTTCAGATTCTATTCTCATGGACACAGAAACCCAAGTCTGTCTTTCTATGCTTGATGTCAAGGGCAAGTCTCCTATCATTACTATTTTTAAAGAATTAAAAATACTATATTAAAAAAAAAGGGACATGTGCCACCAGCAAGGAGCGAGTCTATCTAACCTAATTATCGGGCCTCGAAAATCCCTGTTTCCATACATACTGCACAGATCAGCTGAAAGCATCAAAAATTGGATAATAGGGCAGATTAGCAAGGCAACAAAAAAACGATGTCACACAAGGGACCTAAATGTTGTGTGAAGGATACTAAAAACTGCTTGCTTGAAGCCAGAAATGCATATGTTTCTCCACTCTGCAGTAGAAAAGTGGTAAAATGTTTTATTATGTGAAGCATGAAATTATCCCAAAATACAGAGCTTCTGCTAAAGATATTTCAGGGTTCATTTATTTGAAAGTGCTCATGTAAAACAAAGTAGATATTTTCCTGAGGGTTGCATTCACAAGAAGCAAATTATACTAAGTCAGACATGGCATCTTGAATATCCCAGTATTCCACTATTTTGAAGAAATGTAGGCAAATCAAATTATTTTCTGTATTCTGCTATTGTGTTGTTGATTTGTCTTTTCTTTGCCTAGATATGTAGTTACTATGAGGAATCAGCATTAAGGTGTTTGGTTGGGGTTTTTTGTTGTTTTTTGGTGGGTTTTAACCTTTAGTCCATGAATTTGAAGCAGCTAGGTAATTATTTACCATGTTCAGAAGGTCTTGCAGCTTTGTCATTTTTTTTGCTGTGAAGTGCTGGAATTCAAAACTTTGCATAACTGTTTAATTGAAGGGTTTGATTTTATATTGTCACTGTGAATTATTCCAGCTGGATGTGGGCATTTTAAGTAATTATGCATTGTTATGTTCTTTATGTTATAGCTTTAACCTAAAAGTAGAGTTTTCTGGCAGGCAGAAAGAATGTAAAATTAAATTGAATCTGCAATGACTAAAAAAAGTGACTGGATTGCTAAGTAGTTAGCAACGTCTAAAAGGTTTTGTAGCTTCTTTGAACCCTTTACACTTGTAACTGTATAAAAGTTTAAGCCACAATGCAATTCTGAAAGAAGGTATGTACTTGTTAATCTTGAATATACTCTGTGACAGCAAGGCCTCATTTGATAGCAGAAATTGCTACCATAGATCCCTGATAATTTTATGTATGAGAAAAAGTATGATTACTTGACCAAATTAAGTGATAACATGCACATAAATTATTGCCTAGGTATGACTCTAAATTTTTGAAATTTTGAAAGGAGACAGCCTGTCTTAGATAAGTCTAAGCAGAATAAAATCAGAATTAATATAGAATTTAGATATAGGCGCATCTGCTCAGCAGAAACATGTAGGTATTTTTCCACCCACAAACTATGTCTGAGATAGGGGTATCAGTGGTGGGTCCACACAACAGTGAAAACACATTAGGGCTTCTCTCTTTTTATACACTAGGTGAACCCAGATTTTCTGTTTCAATAATTCTCATAATATTTAGAGGTGTATGGGGTGAGGCAATGCCTTAAAAATGATATATTTTAGCATGTAAAAAGATATATCCAAATTAAGCTGCCTGATGCAAATTTCACCAAAGTCGCTGGTGATATTTCCCCAAGATTTCAGACGGAATTTAGAAGACTTCCCAGGAGAGTGGTTATCACTGACACAGAAAGGCAATGCTGATCTTTTATTTATGCTAAAGTGCTCAGCTTTGTATACTGCTGCCCTAATTGAAATAACCCTCTGCCTGCCTGCTCCTGAATTTGGATTGAATCCTTGCTTTTGATATGTAATTTGTAGTACCCTTATCAGACCCCTCTTTACTTTCAGCTCAAGGGAACAGGGACACTCAGGTCGCAAGTAACAGTCTGTCACTATTGGTCAGATGTAATATATCTCTTAAGCAACTTTGACTCAATGTTAATGCTGACAGCATCTAAAGGCTTCTCTAACTCAAAGAGATCACAAGAGTAGGAGGATGGTTAAGAAGATAGGAAGTGAACAAATGACAGGAAAAAGAGAATTATACACCACAAAGCAATAATGAGGTTTACTGTTTCCCAGAATTTCAGACAAGGATTGAAGAGGAAGAACTTGGAAAAGAGGTGGGCAGTCTATCTTTATCTGCTTTCTTTTCCTGTTTCCTCTCTTCTTTTCAGTCAAGGATGCCCCACATCCATTTAAATAAGTCTAGACAAAAGACAGAGACAATGCTTTTTTCCTCAGTTTCTAATAACCCTGATAGATCATGGGTTGCCCAGTCCTCTGAGCCAAAGGACCATGAGGGTGGGAGCAAGGATTTCCCATTTGTTTCAACACTGAGCTTGTCAGAGACCTGTTGTTTCAGGGGAAGGCTCACATGTCCGTGGGGCTTGATCAGATGCAGCCCAGAGAACAGAAGGAGCTAGGAGATCTTGTGGAATTCTCTCCATCGGCTACCAAAGGTGGAGGAATATGGGGTATTCCCTGTTGTCTGAATGCTGGCCCACATTATTACAATTTACAAGGACATACGGGAAGACCCAGAAACATATAGACCTGTAAGTCTAACCTCAACACCTGGAAAAATTATGGAGTAGACAGGAGACTGGGTGCCATCAAAAGTCTTTTAAAGGACAACACAGCCTTCAGGCACAGTCAACACGTGTTCACAAAGAGAAAGTCCTGTTTAACCAATCTACCAGGGATAAAGTCACACACCCTGTGAATTGAGAGATGCAGAAGACACAGGATTTTGGCATTTCGTGATTCTTTTTTACTGCACCTCACAGCACCCTTCTGTAGCAGTGGCCCAGCTGAGGTCGTGTGGGCTGGTGGAGCACTGGGTGGAGCAGGGCTGAGGGGTTTGGCCGACAGACTGGCAAGTGGCCACCAACTGCTCCTCAGGGCTCAATCCTCCCTCCAAGGCTGGGTAGTATTTGGATCCATGATCTGGATGAAAGAGTTTAATGTTGAATTAGTGGCTCCAGAAGAGACAGCAGTGTGCAGTTCCATTCTCTTCTAGACTCTTTTCAGGAGAGTGGAGTCTGATCTGTAATACTGGGTTCTGTCTGAAAGATTCCTTCATCTTTTGTCACTGCCCTTCCCTCTTTTTTTGAATTTTGTTTTTTTCCCCTCCCTAATATAAGAAGGATGCAGATTCAGCAAATTGCAAGGCTAGAATTAACTTTGATCTTAGGCAAACAGGTTTTTAACCAAGGAAAGGTAGCTCAGTGTAACTTAAATTTCAGTTCACTATATATCTCAATAATAATTGTTTGATAATACTGCACTACCGACCCCTTAGGAACATACCTCTTTGTACTAAGTAATTGTAGTAATTGATCTTTATGGGCTACTTTCACCGCATGTGAATGCAATTCCTTCCTGATGAACACTTCCTATGCTTTTGGGGCTTTTTTTTTTTTACTCTTTTCCTTAATCAGAATTGGTAGAAGGTGAACAGTAATGGAGAGCTAAGTTACTATAACTTGTCCTTAATGTCCAACAGATTCATTCTCACACCCTTGAAAAAAAAAAAAGAAAATATTGCTGCATAGTCCCAAGCTTGGTTATTCTAACATTTATCAAACTTACAACACTTTTGTGTGCATCTACTCTTAATATAATGAAGTAAAGGTATAGACAGGTCCCATTTCAAAGTCACTCAATTAAGACAAAGGAGGAAAGATTTTGATATCCAGAGGAATACTGCCTTCCTACAAAAGAAAACCAAGAAGACAGGGTTATACAGCTTTTGGGCATTCATTTGCAAGGTTAGCAACAGGTTCAAGGGTTCTATTAAAGTGTTCAGATAATCCTTCTACTATCATCTAACCTTACATGAATAGCTTCTGTTTCAGTGCTCTTTGACGAGCCACAAGGCCTTGATCCTATCCTTGCCTAGTAAAAACCCAGTAGCTTCAGGGCCAACAGGACCTGTTAGGAGACAAAGTATTTTGCCACCACAACAGTATTATGCTGATGGAGCCTGATCACTCCAGGCCAGAGCTGGCTAACGTCCATCTGAAAGCATGAGCAGGGAAAATACATCTCTTCTTGTAACCTTGTGTGTAGATGTAACCTTATTAGCAATCTTCTCCTTCCCATATGTCTCTCTTAAAATAGAATGCTTTATGCTGCACATAAATTTTATTTAGAAGGTTATTCTATGAACATTTATTTTAGACTCTAATGACTTCAGGGAGGGGAATGTCATTTGCTATCAGTTTAAATAGTGCTTAGCAGAATGGGGCTTTGACCTGCTCTGCTCCTTACAGCTGCCGTGTATACATAAATGAACATCTCCTGGTTTAATAAATGTCTGTAAATCAGCATTTTCAAGCACAAATAAAAGTAAAAAAACCACACATAAATATGCTGTTTCAATGAAATTAACCAAACACTCATTTTTTTTTTTTTCCTTTTAAATCTTCTTTTGGATTTAGAGAAAGGTCAATGCTTCTGTCGCTGCTTCTGCCAAAAGGATTAACTCTTCTTCTGAATATGTTATTTTCTTTTTCCTAGTTGTAATTCATGGTGTAACAAGAATAATTCATTGAATTCATCTTGAGAGGGGAACATGAAAATTTTATTTCCTGAATGATATGCCCTCATATCACAAAACAGCACACTAACATTGTTTTCTGGCCATGTTAATGACGTGTATATCTCAATAGGGCTAATTAAACAGAAGACAAGGGGTGAAAGGCAGTATCTGCAGAAAATTTTATTCTAGGTAGCATTCCAGCATCTTGGAAAGACTTTAATAATTGTTTTTGTACAGGTCCAGCTCTTTACCATGCAGCCTGAGGGGAAGTCCTTATTTATGAGGAGAACTCCTCACCACTGATTGTAATCATGTGCAAAATGGTCTTTTCATCTCATGCTCATGAATACATCTTTGTCAAACTAAACAAGACCTGCAGACTCAACATTTGCCCTTTAATGCATGCAACTCACCTTTTGATCTTAGTATCTTTTTGGACGGCTAAAAGGAGTTTGTGCTTTGAGGTGACATTTCCAGTAATTTTTAGGACTATTCTTTTTTTTTTTTTTTTCTAAAACAGGACAAAAAAATTTAAACAAGGATATTTTCCTTTGATATCCTTGTAAGGCACAGCACAATATATTCTTTCATTGAATTACACATTCTGTAACTTATTAGAGGCTTTGTGTTATGAGTGTTATATATTGAAGGCAATGAAAGGTGAGAAAACATCCAAAACTGTAAGGAAAGCAATAATTTATTATATCCTGTGGGACTCAACTGCTTGTTATAAATTAATTTTCCATGTAAATGGGCTTTAAAAAATATTAAACTCTGGGTTGGTGCTGTAATTGTTATTCACACGAACTTCAAACAAATTTCATTCTTTGGCTACTCTTTAATGTTAAGGTCTGGAAAAATAAGCTTACTGCAGTTAAGGGATTTGTATTATTGGCAAGTCTGACAAGGCATATTTTGTACACAGAGATTTAAAGAGGTGACCTCCATTTAACTAAGTGTTCAGTACTCAGTAGTCTGCTAACACATCTGACTACTTCAGGTGATTCATATCACACAAAAATTAAGGAGGATGTGTTGAACACTTGTTCTAACATTATTCTTTTACCCATCATCTGGAAAGTTTTAGAGAAAGTCTTAAGAATGCTAAGAATGTGGAGCCTGTTTTTTTCCTGAACTTGTCAAATGTTTGAACAAAATATTTTGTCTTTTTAAAGGGAATATTAAAATTCCAAGATTTTTTTCTTCTACAAATAATCAGAAAATAAGCAGTGCTCTCACGTGAAGTTTCTCAAATCCTCGCATATGTCTCCCCAAGAAAAGACTCTTCTCATAGCTTCTTTTACATTAAAAACATTGAGAATACTCAAAGGACTATAATTTTTAATGAGCTAGAGGTTGATTTAGTACTGTTGTTCCTGATTAGCTATTTTTTCAGTATCTTGCAGTTCACATGCATCCTTGTTAATTGTAATGTGGCATATCAGAGGTCATGCAAAACTGGTTGAGAGATTCATCTTTGTCTTGATCTGTGTGGTTGGTTGAAAAACCCTGGGTGTTCCATTCCACATTTCTATTATTCTTAATTTACGAACTATCATCTATATGTTCTCAATTTCCAGATGTTGGAACAGGCAGCTCATTTCAAACTACCACCATGCAACAGAAAGAAGGATAATTATATACACAAAATAAAGTTTTTTCAGGTGTCAGAGCAAAAGCTGCTAATAATAGAGCCACACTCCTCCACAAACACTTCTAAGAGTATTCCACAAAGGAATTTTGCAAAGTAATGTAGTATATACCCAGATGGTTAAGGCCACTTGTGTTGTCTTTACATGTTTCTCTGTCTAGATTGCATTGGGCTTTTGAATAATAAACTCAAGATATATGCTGAAGATAGTTCACAATGATTACCAGCTGTTGATAATCTGTACCAGTGCAAACTCCAAAATCTAATACTTAAAATATTGTGAATGGAGAAGATATTTCTACAAAATATGTTCAGGTTTACACACAGAGCAGACACTTTATAATTTAGTGATAAGAGAGTTTTGTTGCATAGTAGCCCTTTCTCTAGAACTTACCAAGAGGTAGTCCTTGTCCATTACAGAGAAGAGAATGATTTAATAAGGAATCTTCTCTGTCTCTTGGCACAAAAAAATCCCATAGAAGTTGAGATTCAAAATCATCCTCAACCTTTAAGAGAGGATCATGTTGTATGTCTGGTAGTAATTTTTCACAGGATTTAAATAGCAGTATTAACAGGATGAGTCTCATGACATTGTTTGACTAAAGCCTCTCAGGTTAGGCCAAAGATACTCTCAGATGTTCTTATTTTCTAGAGAAGACTTGGTGGATTTTTACAGTCATTATAAATGCCACAGGTATAGTCTGGGTTTAAATGTCCCTAAATAGTCACAATTGTATGCAAGTCCCTTTGCATCCCAGTGAGGTCTGAGAAGAGGTGCTTGACCAAATTCTTGGTTTATACTTGTAGGTCTGCAGAACATCATGGTTTCTGTATTTTAATTGGGATTCTTGTCCTAAGTAGATACACTCAAATGATTTTTTTTTCCACTTGGAAAATAGACTTTTATGATATATGAGGTCAGATTTGAAATGTTTAGCCACTCTTCCTCCTGTGCCTCCTCTAGACTCGTATCATTGAGTAACCCGCTGGAAATAGCTGTGTAAGCGCCGAACTAGCTGAAAGAACCATTAAGCTGGGATTCAAGGATAAAGTTGAGGGCAGGAATGCATTTGAATTCAAGGATAAAGTTGAGGGCAGGAATGCATTTGATTAGGTCACAAATTATGAGAGCTAAGGCAGCTGCTCTCACATTTTTGGCCTAATAATCACTAGATTATTATTGCCACATTGCTAATATATATTAAAATTTTGTGAAATATTTGTTTCAGCAATTAATCTAGGTTTTTTGGTCTGGTCTTTCCACAGTAAGGCACTCTTTTGCTCTTACAAAGATACAGATATGTGCCAAATTTATCTAAAAGGAAATATTATTTCTTGTCTTTAGGTATTTCTTTACAGTAGTTTTCAGAGAATTGCTTAATGAACACAGTAATAATTACTTTCTCATCCTATATGTGCAGGAATGAGACCAATTTCATTCTGTAAGGTGGGAGGTAGAACTGCTATACCACTGCATGCAAAATGAGTCAGGTTTAATCAAAATTACAAAATTGCATCAAAACTGAAAATAACAAAGGGCAAAATAACAGTCAGATTTATGTGAATTGAAAGTTTTGTGTTTTTTTTTTTTTTTTAATGTTTTTCAATTGCCTTTATCTAACTTTAGGAGTTTACAACACTTCTCACTTTACAATATCTTTCTCTCAGACCTGATGAAAAAATAAACTTCACATTTTTCAGATAAGCCAGAGGCTTTTTGCCTTACAAAGATTCTGATCCATTCCAGTTATGATGGTGAAAATAACTCATAGAGAATGTCTTGGCAAGTTTTTAACAATGCCTGCTGAGACCCAGATACTAGAAAAATAGTTGATATTTAGGTTTTTAACCTAGGGTAATATGGTTCTACTGCAAAATATAATTCTCAGAGGAATGTAAACTATACAAATGGAATTATAATCTTTACTGGTAACTTTCCTTGGTTTAAAACTATGTATTTTTTAAAACACTAAAATGATGTATGCAGTGGATACTTTCTTCTGTAAAATAAGTATTTTGATAGCAGGGAATCAAAACTATGCAGAACTCTGACACACAAACCCAAATCATCTAAATATTGTTATCTGTTTCTGGCTTAGATATCTCTTGCCTCATAACTAGCCATACTTGTTATTTAATAGAAAAACAAAGTTCACAGAATTCTGTAGGGTTTAGTGTAACTAGTGGCTGTAAAATCTTTAGGCAAGATGCTAGTCAAACAATTTTTCCTTTTTTTTTTTTTTTTTTTTTTTTTTTACGTTGTAAGTTAAAATGCTGGCATTTGTGAACTGTATTCACTGAAACTTCAGGTCATTTTTTTAGGCTGAGAAGCCTTCATTGTTTCTTCTTGCCTGTATTTAGTGTTTTTGGTACTTCTGAGATTCAATTACCTTCATTTCTGGGGAAAGTACATTATAAGCAAAATTTTCTCTTGTAAACCTATTTTATGTAAAAGTCATATTTTTAAACAAGTGTTTCAAGAAGGATAGAGCCCTCTGACACAAATCCATGGCACAGATCCTTATTTTATAAGCAATGGTTTTCTAATGTGTTATTTCTTTTTATTTTTCTTTGTTATTTGAAATGACTGCAAAGGCTAAATAAATGTGTAAGGGATGGTAACCCTATAGATTGTGCTCTATAGATAGTTAATTTAGTTAATAACTCTATAGATATTTAATTTACATTTCTGAGCATAATGACAGATATTTTAAAAAAGGTGTTAAATTAAAATTACATATTGTAGGCAATTCTTTTCTTAAAACTTATATCTCTTCTACTAATCCTGTAGAGTTATTTTTCTGGAAATAAATAAGAAAAGCCAGAAACAGGTGAATTAACTTTCTTACTTTATCCCAATTGATCATGGGTCCATTTTGTTGTCATGTATGACTAGTTAATTGCATAATTCTATTGTGTCTTGCAATTAAACATAAGAAACCATTACTTTGTTAAGAAATAAAGATAGATAAATAAATAATACTTAAGTTTCTTGGAATTTTTCTCCAAAGTTTTGGATGGACTGTAAGATATAACTTTTTGCAAAGGTTGTACTCCTCAATCTTCATTAAAATATTAACACTATTTCCTGATATTCTGAAGCAAAAGCTGAAATTTCAAGCCTAAATAAAAACAAACAGGGCTGATCTTGCTCCTACCCGTTTCTTTTATTTTCCACTTAGAATAGTAGCATAGTTGTTGCTCTACATAAACGACCTTCATATTAAAAAAAAAGGTGAAGAATGGACACATCTCCCACCTCTTTTTCACTCTTTAATTTTCTTAAAATATACTTTTTCTGAGGAAAAAAATAAATGGGATAAGATTTATGAAGACACAGGGAAGTGTAACAGCAGAAGGTAAATACAGGGCCTTGACCATCAGATGTCGTAAAAGAACAAAGGAGGTAAGTGTTTTAATTAGAGTGAAAGCAGATGAGCAGAATGATAAAGCTAGTACACTATTAACATGACAGGGGCAAGAGCAAATGTTATCAAGAAAGAAAAAAATCTGCAGCTATTGCTGCTGCCATAAATAGAAGCAAGAACAGTAATTGCCATCATGATCAGGGTGAAAGAATGAAAGAAGCAGGGAGAAAACATCAGTCTTACCAAAAAATGCAGCAAAGAGGATATTTTCTCTTGCATCTGTAAGTCCTTCTACTACTGAGAGAACCAAACAACTCATGGGAAGTGTATCATTTAAGTGCTACCTCCAAGAATGTGTGGTGTCATCAGAAACCAACTACAGCGATTGCAATAAGCTGTCCTTTGGTTATCCAAAATCCTCTGAAATCAAAAATACTTTTTAATGTATGGATTAAATTGATTTTGAAGAACAAAAGCTCCAACCATAACAAAATCCTTCAAATTCAGTGCTGCAATAAGCCTTCCCAATTTTAACCTTGGGTTAGGTGTCCCTAAGTTTTACATTCAGAGACTTCTGGAAAACTCAAAAACTGGAGATGTACAGGGAGAAGAAAAATAATTTTGAATGCATACTGAATCTACTGTAGGCTGTTTTATAAGGTCTGATACTTGTGTGGTGCCCTGGAAGCTCAGGGTAGACATGGGATTGTCTATTCTGATGATTAATATTGATTGCATTTGTGTGAACTTGGAACAAGGTCAAAAGCTGGAAGGAATGAAAATGCAATTGTTAAGAACAACATTTTCACACATCCTGTGCCTTAACCCTAGACATGGGGAGCAGTCTGAACTCCATCTGTACCTTTGGTACAGGCTAAATGAGTCCTTTGATATTGGGGATTACTCAGCTGCAGGTTTGGGATGCGATCACAATCCTTTAGTTTGCAATTCATGTAAATATTCTGTGGCATCCCTTTTCTCTGTGAGGATGTTCTCTAAAATGGCTAGTCTCATGAAGTCCCTGTTTATCATTGAAATGATGTACTGTTTGAGGTTATCAATATGATAGGATAACAATTTTACTGTGCGTTGGGACTCTTTATTGGGTTTTCTGGTTAAAGAGTAAGTGTATGAAATATAAATTTTAATATTGAGCTATAACAATTTCTAAATGTCCTTTCCTCTCCTTGAGTTCATTAAGCCTCCAGAGAAATTTTCAAAGCCCATTAGTTAATTTCATCTTGGGTTTCTCATCTCAACCTTAAACAGCAATAAATAAGATTTAATGACTTTAGAGGTCATGACTTCTTTGTCATATAGTGTCTTGGGTTGGTGAACTGCTTCATTATTACCAGAAACGTACTACTTGTTTATTCCCCAATTACTGAAACTTAAAATATTCTCTTTCTCACTTTCAACCTTTTAAACACAGCTTTTTTTATTAATCATTATGAAATGAAGACATAAGCTATTTAAGTATTTTGTTGAAGTTCAGAGTATCAAAGGCATGTTATACTGTGTGATCCAGTTTACACTTTAGAACTACAATCAAAAATGTACTCACTTTGCTCACAGTCATTTCTGTTGGATATGTGCATCGAGGTGGTATATAACGTAACAGTCAGGTTTCTGCATTAGGAAAGAAGGAAATTGTAACAAAATATCTATTTGTTGAAGTAGTTTAACTAAAAATCCATCTAGAAACTTCTTAGTCTATTTAAAGATAACCTTTTGTCAGAATTTAGTGCGGATCCATTATGTAATTCCCTGTGCCTTATATTGTCATTAGTAAAGTGCACCTCAGCAAAAGATTGGTGTTCAAAAGGGCTTGTTATTACTTTTTACAGTAATAATGAGAAAAAGGTAATTTGCCTGATTCTAGGTGTTTTGGAGAGAACTGCAGCTGACAATATTTCATAACTCACAGATAGGCTCCACTTTAGCCTTCTAGACACTGTGAGCAAGTAAATTCAAATCTGTTGACACCTAGAATTACACGTACATTAGATTTCTTGAGAGTATCCTTGTCTCATCTCTGGATGTATCCTACCTACACTGATCAGCTGCCTTTGATCCTGATCATCATGAGAAAATCATTGTTCACCCTCCATATCTAGTGTACTAGTCTGTATTACCACTGATTAAATAGGACCACAGAAAAAAAATTGGTTGGAAGGGGCATCTGGAATTCATCTAGCCTGTCTCAAAACCAAGTTTAATGTGATAGTTACATCAAGCTGCTCAGGACTGTGTCATATCACGCTTAAAAGGTCTCCATGGATTGAGATGCTTTAGCCTCTCTGGACAACCTGTGCTTAAGTACTTTCATTGTCCACGGATCTCCTTAAAACTATCTGGAACATTCCCTTCTTTAAAGCATTTGTGATGCTTCTGGTCCTTTAGCTTCATAGCTCTGAGTAGAGTCCAGCTCCATCTTAACCCAGCTTTATGAAGAGGAAGGCTGTAATAACCTTACCTTTGGCTTCTGGGCCAAACAAACCTAGTTTCCTTGTCCTCTCCTCAGATGTCATCTGTCACACATCTTAATCAACCCAATGGCCCTTTACTGGTCTCACCCCAATTTCTCTGCACCAGGAAGTCTAAAATTGGACACAAATATTTCATACCTAGCCTCATTAATGTCAAAAAGAGGTAAACAATCACTGTCCAAACCCATCCAGGTTTTGCTTCATCCTAGATCCATAATTTCACCATGATTACAAACCATAAACAAGTCCTGTTAGGTCATTCTCCCGATTTACTGCAGGTAAGTTGTTTTTATGTCCTGTGTTATCAGTTCTTGCCCAAAATCTGGCATCCAACTTGATAATTTTCCTACAAAGGTTATTGAAGAAGATGTTCACAATTTGAAACCTTGAGCAATATCACAAAAAGCTACCAGCTCTGCTACTCTCTAGACTCAAAAACTCATGTCTTTATCTCACATTGAACAGTGTATCTCTTTGAAATAACTAACTTATTACTGTATTGAAATCCTTGGTAACATCAATGTAAAAAAAATTCTTTGATCTCCATATTTTTTCATAAACCTGTAGCCAATTTTTCTCTAAACTAGGTAGACCAAACACTATAGATCCAGTCATTTGATCTATTTTTGGTATTTGAAAATTGGTCCAGCTGTTCCTAATTGCCTCCTCATCCTTTTGTGTTTGGAGATGGCTTCTGTGAGGATTTATTTCTTGTTTTTCCTAGGGGCAGAGGTTAAACTGAAGCTGTCAAGCCTTTTTTCCCAAGATCATTCTCATACATTTTCCTTTCTCCACTTATATGGGATTTTAGCTGACAAAATTACCCTTCAAAGTTGATAGAGAACAGCCTTTCAGTTAGTAGGGGAGTTCTATCGACACCACTGGATGAACCCTGCAGGTACATATATTCATTAAAAACATGAAAATGGATGTTCTCTTTACTGTCATCCAAAAGGCAAAAAGTTCTTCATGTCAAAGTATAGTGAATGTAACTATGGACATAGAAGGGGGTATCTTCCAGTGGAGTTTTCCATCTATGTAGGGCAAACAATTTTCTTCACTGCCACCCTGCGCTCTATTTGCATAATTTTCTGTACATTCAGAGGGACAGATATTTAAAAAACTCCTCAGTCTAATCCTTTCCTTACTTTGTTAGTCCAGTGGTAATCTAAATTTCAACTTCTTGTAATTTTTTTAACTTGGATTTTTCTTGGTAAGTGTATTGGATTATGTAACCTAGAAATGAGTATTCTATTTCTCTGTTGAAGGCTGTTTTTTGGGAAATGTTTTGTCCTCCTCTTGCTCCTCCAGGGGGGAGGAGGCAGATGTCTCCTGATAACGGCCCAGCCATTAAAACCAGGTGGGGCAGTGTTTCTTATCTCTTTCACCACCCCTCCATCCTCCAGGGGGACATCTTCTGATAATGGGCCATTAGGGCCCACCAATGACGTGAACACATTCCATCATCCACACAGTGGGGGAGGAGCCAGCTGCTTCTAGCTAGATAAAAACTGGGACTGAAGGACACAAGGTATCCTGTTTTTCCACTGGATTCCCAGAGGAAGTCTGGACCCATCTTGTTACCGCTGGACTTTCTCCAGCACCATCTCTACTCCACAGAACTATATCTGTTACTCCAGGAGGATTTATTTGGACAGCTTCCAACACCCTGATCACCAGGGTGCCAGGTTGTATTCCTGACTCTGTCAGGATTTTTTCCAGGATCTTTGTTTGCTTCCTTGGTGGGTGTTTTTTTTTTTTTTTTTTTTTTTTTCCCCTTTGGTACTACTACCTTTTTATTTTTATCTTTAATAAATATTTAATAAATATTTATTTTTAATAAATATTTTTAGTACTATTTTCCTTTTTATTTTTAATATTCCTAGTAAAGAACTGTTAATCCTATTTCCCATTTCTTTGCCTGAGAGCTCCTGATTGCAAAATTATAATAATTTGGAGGGAAGGGGGTTTACATTCTCCATTCCAAGGGAGGCTCTAGTTTTCCCTGGCAGACAACCGTCTTTCAAAACCAAGACAGTAAGTTATCAATTTCTCCAGTGTTTGTCAGTGAAGCAACCCTCACAACACTGTGAAACTTGTCCATGCCCAATTATACAGGCTTGTACAGAAGCAGCAGTTAACACAACCGTGTGTGTTTGGGATCCCAGATCCTGCAGGCTGAGCCACAGCTGGCTCTTCTTTTTATCTAAGGAGAAGAGCTGTTCAGGCTCTTTTTCATACAAGGGAGTGAGAATAGTGCTTCAGAGAGCCAGGAACAGTTCCTGAAGGAGAAAAAGTATAACTGTCTGAGTTCATTGCAATTGACTAATCCCCTTATAACTGAGATTTTTTTTTATTTACTTGTACTGCAATTGAAAGTCTCAAGAGAAAGCAAGGTCAAAATAGGAGTTATTTTGTTTTAAGATCAAGTAATTAATGCAATAGCTTCCTGGACTTTCCAATAACTGGAAAATGGCCTTTTAAAAACAACATGATCTTTAAAACGATAAAATGCTTTTAAGAAAAACTTTTTGTTAATATAGTCTTCCAGGGACTTTTTTAATATATGGATAAACCTCCATCTGAGTCTTTAGACTTAGAAAATTGATGGAAACCTTATTAAAATATACAGGGTATTGAAGGATACTGTTTTAAATAAAGTTCAAAAACTGGCAGAGTTTTGGAATCTTAAACTAAGTTTCAGGCAGAGATAAATATTATGATAAAGTGTTTTGTAAATGGTTTTATATTTCCATAAATAAGTCTGATGTATATATATATAAACTAAACAGATTGACTTAATATATCCTTAAAAAGTGCTTGCATTGTCTAGAGTTGGACTAGACATTGTTCTTTTGTCTGGATCATTATTAATAGTAGTTTATTCTGTATAACTCTCCGTAGAACGAACTGAGATCCCCAAATATTTCGCATAATGAACAGTCTGCTACCAGTTTCAAGTCCTTGCATTTCATCACCTTCAGTATTTGAAAGTGGATGTCAATTTACTTGCAACCATGGATAATCAGTAAGGTTGTTGTAGTTTAGAATGGTATTCTTCTGTTTAATGTTCCCACTGAAACCACTACAAATCATGTGGTGCTCTCTATTTCACCTCTCTCTCTGACCTTATCTGGGACAGGATAGAGAGAAATGGAGGCACAAAAGATAAAGATCATTGGCTTGAGATAAGAACAATTTACTGGAAAAAGCAATGAGATGACAAAACAAACAGTAGCAGCAACAATACTAATGGCAGGGGATACAAGAAAGAGGTAAATGATTCACATGCAATACACCTATCTGAAAATACCCAACTTCCTTCTGCTGCCATAATATTCCCACCTGGAAGAGAGCCTTTCCCCCACCCCAGAAAATGCTGTGAAATGGTATAGAATAACCTTGGGGCCCTGGACATATCCCCTCCTGGCTACTGGAAAAAAAAAAAAAAATAAAAAAAATCACCCTATCCTGGCTGGACATATTATCTTTATTTTTCTAACACGTAACGAAAAAAAATTTGCTGCTTCTCCTCACTCTATCATCAGACTTGACTGTCCTCCAGCATCACTGAAGTGTTAAAGCTCATGATAGAAAACATGTACTGTTACCACAATTTGATTTCTCTTCCTTAAAAAGTATCTTCCATACTTTTCTATCAATATATAAAGATAATTTTTTAAAGAAACATTTACATCTATCTTAATGTTATTTCACAACAGAGCAGTTCTATTAGAATCCAAGATATCTGAAGTCTACGGCAGTGACAGGTAAGTGGTATATTTCCTTTCTTTAAAAAGGAGACACAAATAAAAATTTAAAAAATCCCAAAACAGGCCTCCCAAAAGTTGATTGGCTAAGCAAGGTTCTAACCAACAGATGTTTCATCAGAAAACATTTCAATCAAAAAGACCCTGAAAGCAAATACACTCCCTTAGATGACTGGGATTTAAAAAACACCTAACATTATTCAGGATACTGGGTCACGTAAAAGTTAGGAAAATAACTTGGAATGAAATCCACTATCTGCATAATTTGAAACCATTACCCAGATCAATGGCCCTATGTCTTATGATAAACTGTTATAATAACTCAGAAAATACAATCTGACCCATTGAAATATTCATCTGCTTCTTTGGACTTTTTTTTTTTGAGACTATTAAAGTGGAACTAAATTCTGTATTAAAAAAAAAAAAAAAAATCTGTCTGCAAAAAGGAAGTCCATGTTTCTTTATTTTTGGGTAATGAGGAGTTTTCTCATGGCTTTTCCCAGAAGACCATACCAACCTAATTAGGTGCAAAAATGTACATCTCAGTGAGATTTTCAAATATATAAGTAAGGTCATGCTTGTCCATAACATAAACAGGTTTACATGTAGGTGCATAGCCAAGACACAGCCAAGGTATTAAACATCCTATGAAATTAACACTGAGAAAAGTTACAAAGTTTATATCATGTCAATAAGACCAGTAATTACTAAGTTCTATCTCTCCATATACTTAGAACATATTTGTGAAAAACGTCCACATAGACATATGTATGTATTTCAGGAATGTTTAAAGGAAACGATCACAACTCCTCTTCCCCTTACTTTTCTGTCTTCTATTTATTTTGTTTCAACAGCCTAATGGCCATCATGATTCTGTTAGGCTGATGAGCGATTTTCCCCATAACTGAGGTCAATATAATGCAGCCCCAGCAGAGATTTTGCTCCTCTCTCGATATGAGGCCCTTCCCCTTACCTGCTCTCTCCTGTATGGTTACAGTGATTCCTACAAATCTTCTCTGTCCTGAAGAGATTTGCACTCTTTGCAGGGACTTTGCAGGGTCCCTGGAGGTATGTAGTCTTTTCTGCCATTAGATTAATGTTTGTAGCACAGTGAAAGTGGATCTGATGTCCGATGTTACCCTGTTTGGTCTGGGACCAGCATCACTCACTCTAAAGCTCCTCAGAGTCTGTTTGAGGCTTTATAAATTGACCATTGTAACAGTTATTACCCTTAAAACTTCAAATCTGAATTTATAACTACTTACAAATCATCACAAACTGTCTTTCAGCCCAAATGAAACTGAGAGGCTGTTATAATCCCTAGGCAAAAAGGACTGATAAGACTGTCAGCATTAACCCTTAACTGGGAGATTTCTTCACTAAAAGATGGTGCGTCCTTATTTCAAGATAGCTAATGCCTGGAGCTGGCTATTGCTTAATATATGTGCTGGCTTGAAAGCAAAACTAGCGAGAGACTCCAAGTCAGAAAAAAATCATTTAATAGGAGGAAAAAAGGTAAAATAAAATAAACATAATAGTACAAAAGATCACTGACAGACTCAGAATACAACCTGACACTGTGGTGGTGGCAGCAGACCAGATGAAGTGGTCTTGTTGAAATAGTGCTTCCATAGACAGGTCTCACAGCTCTTATCCTCTGGGAATCCAGTGGCTAAGGCTGCCAGTGCTGTCCCAAATCCCAGATGATATCCAGGTGGGAATGCCTGGCTCCTCCACCTGGGCGGAGCATCTCACAATGGGCTGATATCATTTTATCAGCCTTGCAATGGGTCCTTGATTGCCCATTAAACAGAGATAGCTCCTGGAGGGAGTTATCTATGAGTCATGCAGCAGGGCATTGATGGGCCATTAACAGAAGACAGTCTGGAGGGAGGGGGCAAGGGAAACACTGCCCAACCTAGTTTCAATAACTCATGTAGATGGTGATAGAATACATACTTTGGGCACAACTTACACTGTGACTTAGAACAGTATTTAAATTAAAGAGTACTCTAAAAAAAATCCTGGTTTATCAGTGGGCCTATTTATTGCTAATGAAATAAAAATGTTAAGCAATAGTGGAGAACCTAAGGTTTGGTTTATTCAGAAATTAAATGTTCTAAAATGTGAGGGACCTTCAAAGCTTTTAATGTGGGAAAAAACCCTCTGATTTTGTGCACATATATCAAGAGAAAATGGGTTTCTAATCTGGACTTCCTAGCATAATCATCATATCAAATACCTAATTATGGTCTTTGGGTGATAGCTCTTCTAATTCTGTTATTGAATGGCCAAATAATGGGACTTGCATGGAAAGAGAGGAAGAAGGACCATCTCCTCAAGGACTGGAAATCGGTTTGGATCTAGTAAATTAACGCACATGTACTCAAATACGCTAATCCAAATGGACCACTAGTACCAAGGGAAAGAGAGAGAAGAGTGTGACTTCACAGATCCATATATGTTGGGTTTTTTTGTTTGTTTGTTTGGTTTTTTTGTGGGACAGAAGTTATCTGAAATATTGGAGATGAACAGGATATTTTGAGAATGCAGAATCAGAACAAATCAGCTCCACTTTCTCTTGTCTAAAAAACCTTCATGCATATTTTCATTGGTGTTCTTGCATGTAGGAAATTTTCCATTTGTGCAAGTATTTTACTTTTAAAAAAAAAAAAAATTCTTATCATGTTTGTATATTGTGCAGATGATTACCTGGTTGGCTAAGACTTCATATGTATAGAACCCAAGCAGATTGCAAGAATTTCTGTCATGGAATTAGAATGAATTTAGTCAAGGGAGCGGATGTTAATAATCCTTTGTGTCTTTTGGAGATGAAGCCACAGAAAACATAGATTAAGGGGAGTACCTACTGCACCTTTCTCTTCACCATATTTCCTTTTGATGTGTGGTACAATTCTCTGCAAAACCATAGTGAAAGAGAATATTGTGGGCCCACTAGAGAGTCTGCTTGCAGCCCAGAGCACCCACATGCTTCTCACAAGTAGGACAGGACAATAACAACTCTGTACACAAAGCACTGAGAAAATTATTGTCCTCTATCTGTTTTTTCACACCATGATCATGTGTGGTTTTCATGAAAATGTCCATATGGTGCTGACAGGCTTGGCTCTATAAAGCAATATTTGCACCCTTTTTCACTGCTTACTGAAAGCTTTCAGAGGGCCTTGAAGAGAAAGAATGACTTTGAATCTTAACATGTCAGTCAAGATTTACAAATTATATTTACTTTATTCTTAAATATATTTCTTGGTGAAATCATGTTTTTGACATGCATAACATGCATACATATCTTGGTGTAAATACAAAAAATAAGTTTATAAATTTAACCATTTTATTGAGTAGAACAAGTAATTATGAAGGAGTAATTGTTTCCATTTATATTTTATCTATTCAGAATTTTTATTAAATTGTCCAAATTAGTCACTCATAAATATGTGTTTTAAAAAATCAAAATCATGATACTGCAGATGTCATTTGTATTAATTTCTGAATCGAGTACCAGGGCTAGACACACACCTTAGTCTTAGACATGGGTTTATCATAACCCCACCTTAAGATAAAGTTAGTTGTGATAACAATTATCCATGCAGTATCTTTACTTGAAAATCTGATAAACTTTTCTCCACATCCTCTGTGGTTACAGAAATGTTAAGCTTCCTCAGAAATCCTTCTTTGATCAATTTTTATTGCATGTACTTGTGTCTTTATTGTTCTGGTTAAAGATGGAACAAAATATGATGCATGTGATAAATACCCATCTACCAGTCTTGAGGAAGCTGGCAGAAAAGCTTGCCAAACAATTTTCAGTCAATTTTCAAACCTGCAGTCCTGGTAAACCAGGGGGGATCCAAGTGACTGGAAGTTAGCAAATATTATGTACACCAACACGAAGAACAGGAAGGAAGACCCAGAAAACTACATACTTGCCAGTCTGACCTCAGTGCCGGGGAAGGCAATGGAGCAGATCATCTTGAGTGTCTTCATGTAGCACGTATGGCATGACCATGGCATCAGGCTCAGACAACATGGTTTTATGAAATGCAGGTACTGCTTCACCAACCTGCTCTCCTTCTGTGACAAGCTAACCTGCTTGTTGGAAGAGGGAAAGGCTGTAGATGTATCTCCCTGCGTTCATCAAAGATTTTTACACTCTCTTACTCTCATTTTCCCTGAGAACTTGGCAGCTAGTGCATTGCTGGCTGAGTTAAATGGGTGCATTGTTGGCTGAGTTAAAGACCTGCTGGATGGCCAGGTCCAGAGCATGTGATGAACAGAGTTAAATCTGACTTGTGTCCAGTCACAAGTGGTGTTCCCCAGGGTTGGGGTTGGGGACTGTCCTGAGTGTCAAGTGTTCAATATCTTTATCAAGGATTGAGCATCCTCTCATTTGCAGAGTTGGACAAGAGAGTTGATCTGCTGAAGGGCATGAAGGCTCTGCAATTGTGTGGCCCAAAACCAGCTGGATGAGGTTCAACAAGGTGAAATGCTGGGTCAGAAATTCACGTCACAGCAACCCCAGACAGTACTACAGGCTTGGGAAAGAGGAACTGTAAACACACTGATGGAAAAGGTGCTGGTCAACAACAGCTTGACATGAGCCAGCATATGCCCAGGTGGCCAGGAAGGCCAAGGGCAGTTTACCCTGTGTCAGCAACAGTGTGGCCAGGAGGAGCACAGTAGTGACCTGTACTAGGCACTCATGAGGCCATACCTCGGATCCTGTGTTCAGTTCTTGTCCCCTCATGACAAGAAAGACACTTACATACTGGAGAATGATCAGAGAAGGTCAGTGGAGTGGTGAAGGGTCTGGAGCACAAGCCTTCTGAGGAAGCTCAGGGAGTTGGGGGTGTTCAGCTTGGAGAAAAGAAGGCTCAGGGAGACCTTATCACTCTCATCTAACTACGTAAAAGGAGGGTGTAGCCAGGTGGGGGTCAGCATCTTCTCCCAAGTAAAAACTTATAATAGAAGTAGAAATGGCCCCAAGTACTGCCAGGGAAGGTTTAGGTTAGATATTATTAAATTTTTTTTCTTCACCAAAAGAATTGCAAAGCATTGGAATAGGTTGCTTGGGAAGTGGTTGAATCATTCCTGGAAGAGTCCAAAAGGCATGTAGTTGTGGAACCTGGGGACATATGTTAGTTGTGAGCACACTGGTGTTAACTTAATGATTTAACTTGATGTTTTCAAACCTTAATGAGTCTAGGTTTCCATGATTCCATGGAACAGGAAATATTTTTTCCTTCAAGTTTCCAGGAAGCAAGAACCAGAGGGCAAATAAAAATTTCATAAGCAGTACAAATTTATTTGAAACTAGTGAGGGAGACAATAGAACACCAGCTCTCCAGTATTCCATACTGAAACCAAGGAAAACTTAATGTTTGGATGCAATGCAAAGCAAGTAATAATGGTTTTATGCATACAAATT
>JAIXNV010000062.1:3713899-3731803 GCA_020917445.1 Riparia riparia
TCAGACTCAATCTTCTATTGCTTTCTTTTGTGAATTGTCTTCTAGAAGTATTTTTGTATGTCAGCTTCATCAATGCTTTCTTCCAAAAATTTCTGTTCGTGCTGAGTGACTTTGCACTGGGAAATTAATTTCTTTGTTGATGCTTAATTCTGAATCTTGCAGAACTAAGTTTTTCAAACTGTGTCACTTCATTATTAAGACTAGCATGATATCAGCTCAGGTACAAGGACTTGTTTCGCTCCTGCCTTTTCCCTCCCTCTCTGCACACTCCAGCTTGCCTATTCCTTTTCTTTAAGGAAACAGTCTCAAACTTTGTACTTGAGCTACTGATTGAACACAATCATGGTATTGAATATTTCTACATGTCTATGGAGGCGTTGTGAGTGTTTCAGTCAGATATTTTGGAGAAGATCCTCTTCATGCACACACATAGAGCACGCATGGCAGCTCCAAGGATAACGGATTCTATTCACACTCAAGACTATAACAGCTATGTGTAATTTCAGTTGATCACCAGAGTCTCCATGGTACAAACTTGAGAAGAATCTTTACAACCCAACCTGTAACTATTTGCAGTTTGCTTAAAAACTATTGAATGATGAGCATCCTTTTTCTGTGGTTTTATTTCGAGACCATAGAAGATCAATAATTGTCTAGAAAATACTACTTTTGGTCTTGGGGTCATATCAATACAATTTCAGTGGATTCATATGTTTGGCCTAAAGTTTATTCATTGTTTATATAATGTTTTAAGACAGAGAATGGAAATTATATTCATGGGACAGAATCCTGTCTTGCCTAGACACTGTGAATAATGAAAACATACTGTTATCCAAACTGTAGTCATATGAGGTAATAATTTGATACAGACAATCAGAAGCAGCCAACTTTTATTTCAGTGCTAAGATCACACATCAATTGAAGTAAGCACTGAAACCCAGGAAAATGGGCTGGGAAATTTCATAGGATTAACTTTTTTTCAGTAGGTCTGGTTTTCTGGAAATTGAAGTGGAATACAAAGGACTTATGCTCTCCCAACATGCTTTAACATTTTCAGTTTTGTGTTTTCAAAATTAAAAAAAAAAAAAATCATTGAATATTACTGGCTAAGATGATATCTAGGGCTAAGATTCCTACTAGTAGGAGCAAGCTGGCTTCCTATTTTTATCATGTGGTGCAATGTCTTACAGTTTTCTATGAATTCTCTCTATTGGTCTTTTCCCCCACTTTTGATTCTGACTGCAGTCATGTTATTTGGCAGCTCTCTGTTCACAAATTTTACAGGAGCAATCAGAAAAGATTAAGTCACAATGGGGAAAGGCAAAGCCAGCATCACCAGGAGTACCTCTCACCTCTTGCCTTTTTTAGTGATAAAACTGAAGTCATCGACTGCCCTACTTGCCTGCAGTATAACAGGATATAGTTCACAGTGAAGTCCCTTAATGGGTCAGACCATTAGAGTGCACAACTCAGTGCATTCAGGCATGTATCTCTCATACTAATTGCATCCAATCAAATAAGAAGTTCACCACAGACTCTAAATCATTTAGGCTTGTTAAAATGCCACTGCTAAGGCTCTTTGTGCCATTTTTAGGGTGGAGTTGCTTCAAGCTGTGATATGCTCCAGAATTAAAACAAGAAGAAGGAGGATAAATATAAAATTTACTTTGCATGTTTGCAATGAAATGTATTCTGTTTTCTTAGAAGTTGTTATGTCTGTATCATAAGCCTTTTTTGTTAAAGTGAATGGTGCTGGTCTAAGGTGGTTTTGTTGTTGTTTGTTTTGTTTTGTTTTTCTATTTTTTGGTTTGTTATTTTGGGGGGATGTTTGGATTTTTTGGTGTTGGTTTTTTGTTGTGTGTTTGTTTATTTGTTTGTTTGTTTGATTGATTGATTGTTTTTCCTTTCTGTTGTGGTTCTGCTGAGGGAGCTGCAGCTCTGAGTAGCTGCCAACGGAGATGGTTACATACATATGAAACACACAATGCATCCTCTGCAGACGCAGGACTCTGACTTACTCTCTTCCTCTAACCCCTCCAGCTATCTCTAAGGATCAGAAGGTTTACACCCCCTATATCCCCAAAAAAGTTCAATTTGTTAAATCCTTTTGTGATTAAATTAAAATGCATGATATTGTATTCACAACTTCATTTTTCAGCAAGAAGTACTCCCTCAGTGACTAAATCCATCTCATCAGCATCTTGCCTTCTACAGCCACGTGTTTGCACCTCTGAAAGACCAGGTCATGTCAGGTAGCACAAGTACTGAGCAGTGATCTTGAGAAGAGATAAAGTCCATTACCTTCTCAGTGGTCTTCCGGCATTTACTGTAAGCAAGGGTTCAAGTGCATTGGCAGAGAATAAAGGGAAGATAACAGCTGAATGGTAAAATTCTTCTAGAACTTTCCCCCCTTTCTCCTGCTAATTCAGAGATCTGGAGAGACAGACTCGGTTGCACCTACTTTAGACAACTTGAAGTTGATTAAAATGTTACATTTTCTGGCTATTGCTCACAAGACTGCCTTAAAAAGTGCTGTCTAAATAACCTTTTTGAATAATAACTATCAAACTGTCAGCTGTCATTAAAATACCCAAAAAGTAAAAATGTGAGTCCAAATTTCTCAAAATTGCAAAGATGGCTTACCTCCCAGGTTCTTTTTATTTAGCCAAAGCGATAAAGACACTCTGCTGATAATAAAAGATGCAACTCTGAATTTTGTAAATTTGCATTAGTAATAATGATCTGGAAAACAGAAATCAAAGGGGAAAATAGTGTCCCTGCTGTTTGAAATGTAGAGTTTATAATTTTTTTTTTTTAATTACATTTGATTCCCAGTATTTCTGAAATATCTTTTTATTATAGGGGTAGAAAGAGTAACTATGATACTGCTATTCAACTAAGGTCTTCTCTTCGGTAATATATAAGTCAAATTTTGCTGGTACAAGTGAATAAATATCTATGTATGATGAAGACCTATGTACCTGTCCATGTGTTCATATTAAATATACTTTTTGTGGGCATATTTCAGCACATAAAAAATTTAAATGCCACAGACACAAAATGCTTCATAAAATACAAAAATATCCACCCTCCAAGTGTATAAAGTGAAAAATCAAAGGTTAGAAACAGATGTTAGTTTCAAGCCTCTCAGGTGCTATCAGCAAGGAGGGTCTGACTCTCAGCCAGAATGAATTTTGGTTTTGTGCGCAAGATGTAAATCAATCAGTGGTCTTCAGTGTGACCATGTCCAGATCTCTCCAAAGAGAGAGAGCACAGGCACCATCCTGTCAGTTCAGTGCTGGTGTGAGGGCTATTTGCAGTGAATAATGTTGGACTGTGTGAAAAACTGGTGTGGGAGAAGCAACAGGAAACTATCAGTATTCTAAGGAACAAAAATTTACCTCTGTTCAAGACAGTCACAGTAGAAAGGATATTAAATATATTAAGAGAAGACAAAACTATCAATATATCAGCTGCTGGGAATGCAACTGAAGGCTCCTTCGGCATGTTAGACTCTGATTTAATAAAAGCTGAATGTGCTTTTTTATCCCTGTAACTTGCTTTTTCCCTCCTCTCCTTACCTCTTTTATCACAGCCCTTTTTATTTGTTCAATTGCAAGAAAGTTCCTGTGAATTGGTAGAGGTCCCAGATTGTTCAACTAGTGCATGTAAATTTCAATGTTGACAAATTGTCTTAGAGTTCTCAGATTAATATCTGTAATCTGTGAAGACTCTTTCTCCCGATAATTTTTCTTGTCATGACCTCCTCACTGCAAGTTTGAGCTGCCAGACTCTCGAGGTAGAGGTGACAGCACATCCCCCAGAGCCCAGCAGTACCAGCACTGACACGATGTGCATCTGCAGCTGTCAGGGATGGCTGCAGGCAGACAGCATCCCTGGGCTGAGTGGTTCTTGTGTCTCCTCCTTGCAGGGATTTTATGTGAGCCTGCCTTGAAAATGCTGCCACAGCGAAGGTGATTTTCAGGATGCACAAACAAAAACACCTGCCTCAAAAACCCAATGACTCCCACTGTCTCCATACTATCATCCAAGATTTGTTTGACACAGACTGATCACTTGTAATAAATAGACAATTATGTTTCAGACTTTGTTTATGGTTCTGAGTTGACTTAAATATCATCAAATAAATCATATTGCTGTTATGAGGCATAACATACAGCTGGATACCCTAAAGCGCATGTAAAATATAATTTTTGGTTTTTTTCAAATTCAGAGTTTCTAAGACCAGAAGGGATCGTTATACCATCTGTCTGTTTATTCATCATATTTCACCTGTGACCCACTCAACAGAATCCATTATAAGGTAATACATACACACACACACACACACACACACACACACACATATATATATATATAAAGAGTATGCTCACATACCTACATGTGTTTGGATTACCTCATTTGAAAAAGCGATCGTACTCCAGTCAACATACTGATCCTTGTTCATTGCAACACCTTGGGTTTGCCACTCTGTAGCACATTTGCAACAAATTGAATTCAGGATTAGTTTCTATGCCATTACACCATCCAGCCAAAAGCTCATAATTTCTCTGAATGTCCTATGTCTCACACCTGCAATCATATGCAAAAGCCCAACAAAACATTTTCCGGAAAGGAATAACTCCTCACTCAAATATAAAAAATCCCTCACTTTTATAGGTAGATTATTTTACCAGATAATCAGCATCATTTAAAAATGTGTTGTATTAGTCATTTGAATGTGACTGGTTCTAACTTGAAGAAATTCACTGTTGTTATGCACTTCACAGACAGTTTGAAAGGCTCTTTCATTTCAGGTAATTTGTCCCCCTAAAGCACCTGAATGCCATAATCAATCTGATATGATGAAGAAAATTGACTAAGCTCTGTGTGAAAAACGCCAATCACTTGTTTTTAAAATTTTAAAAGTTTAATAGTAAATAAGATGGTTATAAAAATAGAATTAGAGTAAAAATAATGAACAATTAGTGTTAGGACAATAAGAGACAATAAAAACAAAGTTACAGACGTCTGGGTGCCTCCCCAAGCAAAAAGCTCTGGAGAAAGACACCTGTTAACAAAGGATTATCTCTTAAAAGCAATCGCCTGTTGCATATTCATACATTTCATACATGATGCATAAATTCCATTCAAACTAGGAATTGTCTCCGGTTGGTATCACTTTTTTTTTCTTTTAATCTCTATGGCATCCACAAGGCTGAGAGAGGCAGGAGGAGTTGGTCTCTTCTGATAAGGAAGTAGTAAATTCTTTTTTTTTCTCTGAAAGATTTACGTTTTCCTGTGGTTAGTACATAAAAAATGCTACATTTTAACTACAAAACTACATTTGCCATACTATCAAGCTATTAATACAACATTAACAATCAATACAACATAATACATATAGTAAATATCTTGTGTAGAGCCATATAATATGCATTTTTCACAATCTGTATGTATCTCACAGGAAAAAAAAAAAAAAAGCACAAGCTTCTCTTGCTCTAGAGTGTGATTATTTGCTTTCTCTGATTTCCTACCTATTTTTAAAGCTATGGGTAAAAAAATCGTCTGCGTAATATTTATGGACAGTGATGTCATGTTTCACACCTAGAGGTTTTTATGCTTTCTTTTTTTCTCCTGACTCTTTACTTCCCTGCTAATACATGTAAATATCACCTCAGAATGTAAGTCACAGAAGTTCACATATAATTGTCTCCTATGACCTTTAATCCTTCCAGATCACTGCTTTCAATATACATGACCATTCTGTATAACATAGTGGTATGCTTTCTCCCCCTACATATTGTCTCTTCTTGTAGTTTGCTGAAGTTGTTTTGTTCTAATAACCTAAGTGTCCCTCTGCTGCTCTGGCTTGATTTTATTGATCTCTTTCTGTTGTTGGGGGTCATAAACTGTGGACTCATATCTTGGTGTAGTCCACTGAGTGCCAAACCAGTGGAGAAAATCCTGTCCCAATTGACTGGCTAGTTTACTCAGTTCAGTTGGACTTCACCGCTGCCAGAACACACCTGGTTTCTGCTCAGCTTTCTGCTCACCCAGATCCCAAGACCTCCTCCTTGAGCTCCTTCCAAGCAAACAGCCTGCTGGAGGGCTATCCCTCTCAGCAGAAGAACTTCCAATTTTCCTTGTTGTATTTGTTTTAAACTTCCCCTAATTTGGCATCAGCTTCAAGCTTGACATAAGTACAGCCTCTGCTCCTCCAGGTTACATGATCATAATCAGGACACATCTCAATACAGATCTCTGCACTAGTCCCCTTGACACTGGTATTAACCAAAATGCCCTGAGTCCAACATCCAGCCAGGGTTTCCTCCATCTGGTAGTGAACACATGCAGACAATAAAATTTTTCCTTGGATTTGAGAGTACTGTATGAAAGACAGTTAAAAGCTTTGCTTAAACTGAAGAAAATGGTACCAGCTGCTCTCTTCTCATCTACAAATCACCCTGTCACATTCTCACACAAGTAATTATATTGGTGAGACAGAGTTTATCCTCAGCAGATTTATGCCAGTGATTCTCCAACAGTTCCCCTTATCTGTGTGGCTAAATTTCTGTTTGAACTAATATTAGGCTAATTATAATATCTTCCTAAATGACTTTCTTATTTTAATATCTACACTGAGGAAAAAATGGAACCAACTACACCCTCAACACATTTTGAGACAAAAAACTTGGAAGAAGTGGTTGAAACATGTGCAGGTTTTATTGCCATTCAGATAAAACTGATGCAACAGATTGACCAGGAGGGAAGGACCTGGATACTAGTGGACAACAAGCTGCCCCTAAGAAAGAAATGCTCCCTCTCTGTAAAGAAAACCAGCAGCCAGGGACATCTATCTTTTCCCTATCCAGCATCTAACATGCTGACTGCAGTTCTGGGATGCAGTGTTAGAAAGACATGAACTTGCTGGAACAAGACACAGACAGGGCCACAAAGAAGTTTAAGAGACTGGAACATCTTTTCCATAAACAAAGGGGACCATTACTCCTTACCCTGCAGAAGAGAAGGCTCAAGGGAATCTTGTCTATAAATATAAATACTTGAGAGGAAGGAAAAGAGAATGAGCCAAGCTCTTCCCAGAAGAGCCCACTAACAAGACAGTTAAAAAACATTAAATTATGTTTGAACATGAGAAGATACTTTTTTCATTGTGAAGGCAGTCAAACACTGGCATAGATTTTATAGAAAGATTGCGGAGTGTTTTTCTTGAAAGTAATCAAAACCCAGCTGGACATGGTCCTGCACCCCTGCTCTGGCTGATTCTGCTTGAGCAAGGAGATTAGACTGGAAGAATTCAAGAAGCACCTTTAATGATTAATCATTCTGTGATTCATTGATTTTAGCTTAGAAGCCCACCTTTTAGCCTAAACAAATGATATATTCTTTGATTTATAAGTATTTTCTTATTAAAATTTTCATATAGCATCTGCCTATATATTTTTAATTGACATTACCTAAAGGTGGGACTTTGTTGCTGGTTTATTCATGTTGAGAAGTTTATGGTCAGAGCTGAGGTCCACAAAGGCTGGGGATTGAGCACTTTCATGTCATAAGGACTGGCTATGGCATTCCCAGTCTTTCACAGGTTATGATCTTTGCAAAATAATGCTAATATCTGAAGTATATCTAATCTTGTGGTTTCTGCATTTTACATGAATACAAAAGTAATTTGTATTCATGTAAAATGCAATGGGCACTTGTTAGTGGGATGCCTTTGTGTGTGTGTATTGGGAAGTTTTTTTCTGATGTGGTTTTATACGCAAGATTAATTTTTCAGGAGTAGAGTTGTTAATTTGCAGTTTTTATTAAATGTAGGCATAACTACCTGAACACATCACTGCTCCACAGGGAGAGCAGTCAGACACAAGGCACTCTGCCAGAAATGCACATTCTTCCTATGGAGCAGTTACACACACAGATGATCATATCTGTATAGTTGTATTTATTTAGTTATTTAGAATTATTTCAGCTCCCCACCATGTCCTGTAGATCTATTTTTGAATGATAGAAGGAAGATTATAAACACTAAGGTTAAATATCTCAAAGCAGGCGAGTCAAGAGATATACTAGATTAGAAAAGAATCCAAATAGAAAGGGAGTTCTGAGCATTTTCTGACTACTTTTGAAAAATCCAGACAGGTACATCTACTTTCAGAATACCTCCAGGTGCACTTTCTTGACTCATCTTCCTTTCAGCCTCAACCTATTAGCTGTGAACATCAGGGTAATAGTTGACTTTACAATCCTGTCACTAATTGCTCTAATAGACACTTTGTTTCTAGATCCATTTGATAACCCAATGTATCAAACGCCAAGCAAATCCAACTGACCTCCTCTTCTTTTCTTTTTATGCAGGAACAAGGCAGTTCACGTGATTTACAGCACCACCTTCCCTCTTCTGGCTGCTGAGCTACCGCACATCCTTTCCCTCCTCCTCCTGTGTTCCCCATTCCCAGTGCCAGCTCCAAGCGCCACTCAGCTTTTTTCCCACCTGGAAAGTTCCCCACACACTTAATTGGCTCTGTGGGTCTCTAAATTTCCCCTCAGAGGAGCTATCTTCTCCCTGTCTTATCACCCCCAACCTTCTCTCTAATAAAAGAACCAAATCCTACTTTAAGCTTTCCAAGAGCTCAATCAGTCTCCCTTGCCTTTTGCTACCCTCTTCAGCCTTGCTCCGTGGTCTGCAGAGGCCACTCCTTTTATATATCTAATGAATGTCTGAGAGTTTGTAAAATTTATATAAGGCCTGATTTTCTGCCTGCTGTAAAAGAGGAACTTGACAAATCTGTTTTGTCTACTTTCAGAATAAAAGACTGTCAAAAAAAGTTTTGTAAAACTGACCTTAGTATTTGACATATATTATTAAGTGTGCAGATGAATATATCTTTCCATCCATATCTGCTTTTTCTGTCTAATCCATGAATTGATGGGCATAGAGATGATCCAGGCTCAGAATAGCCACAGGAAATACTGATGTTTTTGAAAGTATTCATGCTATCTTTGCTCTTCTACAACGCAAAGGTGGTGCAGAAACATTTTGTTTGGTGTAGCTTATTTCTGCCTTTACAAGGTCTGATGCATTCTCTTGTGCCCTGAATCACATGGTCTTTAGGGCAGGAATTATGTTGAGCCATGCTTTTATTTGAAATAGGATCTACGGTCTTGGTAGGGGGCTTGATGGGGTTTTACCCACTTTGTACAACTCATGAAAAAAAAAAAAAATACTACACATTTGAAGCATTTCTACCTGTTAATTTTGTGAGAATTTTGATAAAATTAATTTCATTTTCTGACTTTCTAGATGTATTTCTCTCAAAACATCTTGTTTTCAAGCTAATGAAAAGTTTTGCAGACAATTGTTTGTTTGTTGAACATAAACTGAGAGCCACCAGCAGGGTAGCTCTATCAGACATCTAGACACATGTATTTTTATTCCCATTATAATTAACTTTCAGATGTAAAAAGTACAAAAATTTAATATTATTTATTTATTACTCCAATGGGATTTTTAAAGATAAAATATTTTAGTATTTCCTGAAAGGAAGATGAAAGTTAACCCTTTGGTTAGAACATTCTCTGTTCTCCTTACTCCATTTACTTATGACAGCCAAGGAGCAGAAAGACTGCTGAAGAATAAGGAACACACACATGAAATGCTCACAGAATATTACTGAGGAAATTCACTAATGAAAATGATACCTCCAGAAAAGGATATATTTTCCTTAAAGTTCAACTTTTGAGTGCCTGATTCTGGGAAATGTCATTGTTGCCCAAGATGAAGAGTCCAGACTTCCTGGAGAGTTCATGCAGAGGACCCCACCATGTAGATGATGACTCCTTGTCTTTGTTCCCCAGCTGAAGTGCAATTCACCTTCATCCATCCCAAAACTAATCCCTTATCCTTTTTAGGAAAGGGGGAAACCCTTCCTTGGCAGAGCCTGGCACTGCCTAATCTTTCCCCTAAAGAAAGTCACTGTCAGTATGACTGCTGATGGTAATATGTCCGTCTGTGACTTAACAGTTGGGTTTAAGGTGAGTTAGAAATTCTTACAAATCCCACTGCTCCACACAAAGCACTAAACTGAACAGACTGTGGATTAAATAATAAAAGTATGATTATTAAAGCTTGGAAAAATATGAAATTATTGGATTTGTAAGAACATATCTTATACTTGTCTTTCAAATAAAATATAAACTGAGCTTCATTAACACACCTATTAATAAAAATATATATTTTTAAATTGAATGAAAGAAGTATTAATATTCTTAAAATAGAAACCAGATTTATACTTCTAGGTTTCTCATTTACAACTCAGAAGATTCTCCCTTTTTTTTTCTACATATCTGAAAATCCTTATCTAAAGAAAGTGTTTTATGCATTCTTCATTAATTTCCTTCTCTGTCTATAAAGCCATAATACCCTTTCTATAAAGGCATGATCCCATTCCATTAAGTATTCTAATTATCAGGTCACACAAACTAACAAACAAAAAGAAACTCCAACTTCATTTTTTTCTTTTGCTTTGGAAGTTTGCTGGAATATAGTGAATAACACTGTAATTTTTTTTTTTTTTTTTTTTTTTTCTTTCAATTCATGCTGATTGCTGAAAGAACTGGAAATCTCCTATCATAGAAGTCTGGACACTGTGACACAGTAATCTGTAAAGTAAGATTAATTCTGCAGTGACAGAGGGAAGAAATTAATAAAAAAATCACTTTGAGAATGTATAAGGAAAATGTTTTCTCAGAGCCCCTTTATTACAACACAGACTGAAAATGTGATAGCCCCCGAGTTGCAATATGACAACGGGAAGGGGGGAAGTGTTTGCTGTGCAGGCTGTAGCTGGTCAAACAGATTGAAGACTCCACTGAGTCCTTTACCAGCCCATTCCAGCCTCTAAATGACAGCACAAAGTCTGGACTGTCCCTTAATGGGACATCGGTGTCTCCGAATTTATAGCTGCCGCAACACAAGATCACACACTGGAATAGCCTGAGACACTGCTTGGACAGATACCTGATCATCATTGCAGTATTGTTCTTGCATGCCAGAGCTTTAGAGGGAAATGATTAAATGATATTGTACGCCCACCACTAACTAACTGCTCATGGCAGAATGGGAATTTTTTGAGTGGCTGGCAGAACATGATTGTAGTCTAAGTGAAACCGATTTGGTAGAACAGTTTCAATTATGTACCTAAAGAAAGGTTCTGGGCTGAATACAGCCTTATCAAGTGCAGTTCACTGAGTCTGAAAGCAACTGTAAATTCAGTGATACTAGGAACTGCAAACCATGTAATTTGAAAGTGTTCATCATCTAGTATGCCCTACAGAATATAGACAAGGCCATTTTAGTGAAACAAGAAACTCGGAAATGTCTCAAAGTGATGGCTATTCAAAAAGCAGTGAAACAATTGTTACCTATTGCTTTTAAAGCCACGCAATTTAGTCCAAACATTTGCAATTATGTGAGGCTGAAAGATGAACAGTTCCCATTGTATTTGCTCCCAGGCCCCGTAAATTTTTGTCACTTTAAGTGCTGGAAAGGCTGAAATAGAAGTGACGAAAACCAAAAATGTGCAAAACCTGCTGAGTCCTCTCCCTTGCACACAGTCCTTCATGGCTTATTCTTTAACATATGCCTTTGTAAAACTGTTAGGAGTCTCTTAAGATCCCTGAGTCCAGCAAATTAACAGCCTGCACCACCCTTGAATATAGGAGTATGCAAGAGAGTCCTATAAGAAACAGTAGAGGAGTGAGCAGTAGGAGTGCAGGAGTGCACCAGGAGAAAAAAAATCTCCTGCTGAGGTTTCCAAATACAAAGTTTTCTACTAAAATCACTGTATTCATCTAGTGGGAAAAAAAAGGGACCTAGAAAACTCCCACAGATGTCTCCTAAATACTGGTTTTGTTTTAATTTCAGCAGGGAGGCCAATTTACAGTGATGCTTAGGGCACAGGTGAACTAAGATTTTCTGGCTCATTAAATGGAGGAAGCTCAAAAAGTCTGCATACCTCCACAGCACTTTCTTTGAGGCCTAAATGAGAATTGAAAGTTTTCAAAGCTAACTGTTCAAGTGAAATGCTGGAGAATACATATGTGTTGCATTTAGAAATATGGTCAACCCATTAAGATCCTCAACTTAAGTGAAGCCTAAATTGCTTTAATCAGAGTTTTACAGTGGCATAGAATTGATTTCTCCATAGATGTACTTTCAAGCTTGTTAGGTACTCTTAAGAAATTCTGCGACCATAGAAGAGAAATCTGCATAAGAAATTTACTTGTCACAATTGTTTTTACTTCTCAAATGGCTTTGTAATTTAAAAGGTGATGAAAAGTAAAAAATAGAAAATTATCTTTCAACTTTCTTCTTTAGAGTACAAACTTGAGTTCCCCTTATTTTATGATGTCTGACAGGTCAGTGTAGGATAAAGGCATAATGTCCCCCTTGCCTTCAACTATATATTTGCTTTTATTATTCCAATCCCTAAACTCACTCATATTAATGGCTTACAGAAAAACACAGAAATATTAACAATCTATAGCCAATTAACCAGATTTGCTTTAATTCATTGTATTTATCAGGTGCATAAATTCTGGGGTTACTTTTCCCCAAATAAAAAATTAGACAATACTTGATTTAATATCAATAGCTTATGCTAGCCCTAGTTCTCCCAAGATGTGTAATCAATTTTAACGCAATATATTCAACGTGAATCTCAAAGCATAATAAAACTGCTTTGTCTTCATCACATGTAATAAAATGGAAAGCTTACAGACCTTCTGAGTCTTTTCCACAGCTTTACATTCCTGCTCGTTGCTGCTTCAGAAGTCTTTGCTTCCAGATGTGAATCCCAAAGGCAGTTCCATTGGGAACAGAAATACAGAGAAGTCAGAAGAAACTGCCTGATGCTGTACTGGAGTCATCTGCAGTTGGTGCTTATGAAAAATAAAAGCATTTACCTCCTGCTTCTAGCATGCAATCAGAGGTAATTAACTTATTATCTGTCAATAGTAATAGAAAAAAGGAACGTCTCTCTTCTAGAGAAGACTGTAAATTACCTAAAGAAATTGTGGACTATTACATTTTACTGCCAGCATGTTTTTTTTTTTTTTTTTTTTTAAGGAAAGTGGAAATCAAAATTGTTAAGTGCTCATAAGAAAAAACAACCAAACTGAAAAAAAAAAACAACACCAAAACAAAACAAAAAACCCCAAACCAAACCACAGCAACAACAACAACAACACAAAACAAAACAACAACAATAACAACAACAAAACAAACAAAAACCCCAAAACAAACCAAACTGCCCCCCCACCAAACAGCAAAACAAAAATAATCCCAAAAAACCTTGGTGCCTGTTTCTCAATACAGCACCTCCTGCTAGAGTTACCCATATATTGGCTTGTGAGCTAGTTAAAGGACAGACTTGCTCAGGTTCACACTACGTATAAGAGTCATTTAAAAGTTAAGGATTTTAAGCTTTGAGACAGTTTTTATTACAGAGCTGCTTCAGAAAAAAAGTTGCAAAACATCTAAGTGTGAAAGTAATCTGAGAACTGCCTGAATGGGTTCAGAAATCCCTATTCCTGGGGATACTGTTTACTTTGTACTTGTCTATTCAGAGTCAGGAATCCAAAAGATCTCATCAGGAGACTTCTCAGAGCTGGCACAAAATATTTCAGCAACTGAAGTATGAAACCTTGTGGTGAAGAAAGCTTGATGGTCCTGCCATATAGAAGGTCTTAGGTACATGCAACATGCAATTCCTTATTTTGGGTTTTTTGTGCATATTCTTGACCTCCAAGTGGCAGATATCCCTGTAGCTCACTGAGTGTGGCTGACCTGATTTTAATTTCTATCAAGAGAATATTCTCATACTGAGTTCAGATCACTTGGTTAGAGGAAATACACTACAGTGAGGCATTATGGCTTTTTATAAAAGGAAAATAAGTGTTTCAGAATTGCTGTAGTGCACAAATAACCATATACTATTTGTGTGCAAAATTAAAATGTTCATAAGGTGTCTTGAGAACAGGAGTTTCAATCATCATTTAAGTGACTTCTTGTTATAAACTGCATGCCTGACCTTGATGAATTTTCCATTGCTTGAAATTTTGTATCAGGCTAGGACAACAGCAATTTAAAAGCATTCAAGCAGATAGGGGGAACGGCAGTTAAATTAAGATAATGGACAAAGATATAGAAAAATTCATTTTGCTGGTTAGTTTAAGTGCAGTGATAAGTTCAGAAAAAGAAATTAATAAATTCTTATACTAACATCAAATCAATACAAAGTACTAAAATGCATAGTGTTTTTTACTTAGACAATAGGTTTGTAGTTCTTCCTTTAATTCTTCATATACTGTGTATACTGAGGTTTGAACTCTTATAGTGTGGACCCTTCAATCCATCAGAAACTTTCAGAAGTCCTTTCTATAGAAAGCTCACTTACAGATCCCTTGGTAAATTAATATGCATAGTGGTTAAGAACATTTTTGCATCCTCCACCTCCCTCTCTCCCCCACCCCCCCGCCCCCCTCCTTGTCCTATTTCTCCTCCTCCTCCTCATGGTATTAAGCAAAACAAAGTGAACTTGATGACAGCTGAGTTTTGCTAACAGTTTGTTTTCTCATGACATGAAGGACGGTGGAAAAACTCAGTGCATCACTTCACTTGTAGTATTGCACTCTAAGTCAGTGTGATAAATCTACTTAGTAGAGTGAGGTAGCTCAGATGAATCTCTACACCCAAAAGAGATGGTGTTCTCCATTATCTCTCTAAGTAGATCAATTTTTCAAAGTAATTAATTTTATCTGACAAAAATATATTAAAATTTCTAGTTTCAGTCTAATAGGCCATATAGGTTCAGAAATTATCAAAACACCCTTTGATATTAACAACAACAACAAAAAAAATTCACATTAGTTAGACTGGAGAGAGAATTTTGGAGTAGCAGTAATTTTTTTCCTTGACCAGGAAATGCATACATACATATATATATATATATATACACATACACATTCCTGTGTATATATACATAGACACACACCCCCCCACATATTACTCCTCTTGTTGCAATGGTCATATGATGTGAAGAAAGTTTCTCTTTGACAGCACTGACAGAAAATATACTTTAAATTTTACCCCATAAAAATCTCAAAATTTTGGGCTTCTGGAGGGCAATGAAAGTAGATTATAAAGTTGCTTTTCTGTATAAGCCTTTGCTAAGATTGAGAAGATCCAGGCCAGGAACTATTATCAGTTCTCAGAGATAGAATGGGGGATTTTAAATGTCATCTGTAAAGAGGAACAGCTAAACTACTTCACAACATGATCCAAGAAACTGCTCGAGAGGGTTAGATAATGGCCAGGGAGATCCCACTGATTTCACAACGATTATACCAGTCATCAGATATCTAGAGGTGTGATAGTCTGAACAGTGGGGAGATGTGGTTTGAATGATAAACAGAAAAGGAAATGATCACACACAAATGGACAGATGTTGGTTTAAATTTTTTTCTTTACTTTTAAACTGGAATCACAATTCATTTTCTGGTAGAAATAATAAAAATGTTTAGGTATTCTTCATGTTTTTAAAGAGGGAAAAATGAATTCTGGCAGAGAAAAATAAATTTTGCTTTGTTTTGTTTTGCTTTGTTTTGATTGAAATACTGTGGATGTCCTAAACTACATAAATAAATGCAAATACCACCTGCAGTTGCATAATTTCACGTTACCACAAGTAGGACTCTCTCAATAAAAGTAATAGCTGATTGTATGTGTTGGAGACCTGAGGTTAAAATACAATGTGATATTGGTAAATTGTAAAACCTGATACCTCCTCTGAATACTGCTGGCCCCCTGAGGCCCTACACAGACAGCTGCTGTTTTTATCCACCCAAGCCAGACACTGTCCTCTCTTTTTCTCTGCTCATGCCTGAAATATTTGCCAAATCATCACCCAGCATTTCTCTGTCATTGCCAAGAAGCTAAAACTTACTCACTGAGTCTCTTGGGTAACACATAAAAATCAGATGTGGAAAGTTAACATAAAGACTTACTGTAAGCATATGCCACTTTAATTAGTCCCAAAATCTCTATGCTTAATGCATAATGTCCAGTATAACCATTAGCATGTACCACACACAGCTTTGAAGTATAATAAAGGTAAAAAATATCCACCAGTGAAGATGCTCTGACAGAAGCTTCTAATAACTGAAAAGGTTATAAAATATTATTACAGGATTAGGTTATTTACAGCTATTTTAATTTTTACAATGGAGATGGAGGGAAAAAAAGAAACACCTGTGCTTGCTACCTACGTTACTTCATATGGAGATGGTCACAGAGGTAGAAGGGTACGGGGTGTTTGTTTTTGAGACGTCTTTCTGAGTTTTGATAACATACTAATGTAGTATGTACAGAGTTTGTTTTCAGAGGGAAAGTTTTATATTTGATTTAAAAAAAAATATTTGGTTTCCAAAAAACACCTCTCAAAAGCACAAGATAATAGGTCTTTGGATTAGTATACATAGAAGATGTTTCTGATAGGCTCTTTCCATGTGAATCCCCTGGGCAACTTCTTGTAAACTACACAGATGAGCTCAATATAAGCCCAAGTAACTTTAGTATTTTTTAGTAATTTTTAGTAATTTTTTCTACTTCTAACCTTAAATTTTGCCCCATGGAGAAAGGGTGACTCACCTCACAGACACCTGCATATTGTAGGATTTTGGCTTGACTCTTTCTATCTTTAATTTTTTCCAGCAAATCTCAGTTCTGAGTTCTTTCACTGGGGCCAAAGCTATGATTCTGTAGAGTAAGCATTGTTTCTTTAGTTATATCTTCAAGGATTGTCCTGATTTGTGCAGCAGGTCTGTCAAACTTGTCAGAATTATAGGCAATGTATAACATTTCTTAGGTCAGATTTTTGCCTTTAGAATTCTTATGGAACAATGTTAGTTCAGGTTTTAGAATTTAAAGAACTCTTGTATCAAAAAGACAACAACAATAGGCTGAAGAGATAAGATATTTAGAGATGAAATTGAAGTGTAGCTGGTAGTTCTCATTCTAATGGAATTGATCTACTGGGACTGGCTCTGTATTTCGGTCTATTGTATGAACCCTGGGTTAAAACTATTTTTTTCTTTTATTTCTCTCTTGAATCTCACATGTAATAGGCTGGCAGTTTATTGAAAAATACGCTTTTAAAGTCTGGTATACAGACTTTTTTTTTTACAGTTAATATTTTTTTACAGTTAATATTTTCATAAATGAACTTTTCTCTAAACACCCACATTTTTTTTCCTGCTCTAATGCAGTATTACATGCCTTAGAACATAGATAGTTACAGGAGTTTTCTGGCAAGCAAAATCTTCAAGGGAGAATAGCATTTAGCTGCTGAGAGAAAGTTACGTTCTAAACCTTGTTGATGGCTTTATATAATAAGAAAAAAAAAAAAAAAATTACTCCAGTCTGGGCTCATTGTGCTTGTTTATAACTGTAGACATGTAAGACTGTATCTATGATTTTTAGAAATTATTTTAAAGCTTGGTAATAGTTGATTTGGAACAGAAATCTGATAAATAACCTGAACTTTCAATTCTGCTCTGACTATCACATAATCTAAATCAATATTAAAATGTATCAAGGAAGTTAAATTTTGCCATCATCAAAACTTACAACTTATTATTACAACTTATTATTACAACTTACAACCTCTTATTACATTATTGTATGGTAAATAATTCTCTGCATCATAATTTTTTCTAACAATAATACTAGTGATATACAAGAAATAATGTTATGCATGGTCTGACTTCATGAACGTGTAAATTTCTGGGTAGGTTGTGTTGTTTCACCATTCTCTTGCAGTG
>JAIXNV010000062.1:3736803-3749040 GCA_020917445.1 Riparia riparia
TGAAAATCTTGGTGATTGTGGCAACACAATGATAATTACATTCAGGTATATGTACCTATATCCTTTGGGGGTGTAATGACAACTGGGTATTCCAGTGTAGGGAAACATCCTGAACATCCTTACAATGACAGCATACTTAGCTACTCTGATATTTTCAGATAAATGTCATTATGTTTTTAGCCTGTTGCTACTTGAGAATATTAAGGTGTCTTAATTGTATTAAGTTGCTTAATATTTCACAGTTATCTTAGTTTCAGATGGAACTGAGTCTTTGGTAATATATTTAGTTGCAATCTATCATTCTGGTACTTATATAGTATATCTTGCAGGTATGTAGGTATTGATCTAATGCATCTATATACAGAAAACCACAATAAAATGTATCAAATTACGTGTATCTGGAAGCTGTGCTCTCAGTGCTTCTTTGCAAGTTAGAGTACAGATGACCTCAAAGACCTTAATAAAATAAAAATAGTGGTTTATGACATTGTGATGTGAAAATTCATGCTTTCAAGGAAGAAATTTTGTTTCACAAGTGAAATTTACTTCATCAGATAAGATATTAAGCCATTCTGAGACAAGAAATATACACTGAGAATTTATCTGAAAATGCCTCAGGCTACTGATTCTTTTTCATTTAATAGGTAGGGGCTGACTTTTCTGACATATGTTAGAATAAAATGCGACCTATTCCAAGGAAGCTAATTGGGGTTTATCATGGCAGCACGCTAAGATGCAACAGGTTTCCCCCAAAGGAAATAGCAGGATGTTGGTCAATAATGGCTTTGCATTTTTGCCTGTGTGCTGCGCAGTGCAAGTAGTCACCTACCTGGCATGGAGGACCTGCACCCCACAGAGGATGGCACCAGGCCATGTGGAGACTACCACAGCTCCTGCATTTCCTAACATCACTGGACTCTTGTCTACTCTACCCCATGCTTGCAAGAAAATAAGAGTTTGGGAGTTTAATGACACATAATTTGCTGGTGTATTTCCACTTTTCATTCTAGTTCTATTGTTGGCAGGATAGGCCTCTTGAGAGAATTAATTGCTGTAAATCTGCTGTGTTATGCATGCAGGAAAAATATGGTCTTGACCTCCAGGGAGAAAACATTTTCACCTAATAATAACAATAATAATAATAATAAAATGTGGTTTTCTTTTTAACAAAAAAATATGCTTGCTGGCCTGGGGCTGTGCTGTCATGGGGCAGGTGCCCTGCTATAGTGCATTGAAGCTGTCGGGATACCTAAGCAGAAGTGGTTGTGGAAGCCATAAACCAGTGTTTCTTTGCTATTACAAAGTAAGACTGACAAACAGCCTTTATTTTTGTTTCCCTCCCTTCTTTACTCTCTCTGGGGTTGTTGTGGTTTGGTTTTCTGTTTTGTTTTGGTTGGAAGGCATTTTTTCATGGGGGGGGGATTACTTTCTCTTTTTTCTTCTTCAATTTTGGCCAGGCAACCTGGTGGATGTATTCTTTCTCCTCAAGCAATTGAGTGCTGATTCTTTTATAACACAACGAGACTGTAGCCTGAATTATTTTGAAGGAAAGGTATCTTTAACTGTAATTTTAAAAATTTCTAAAATTGCTCTTTCCCCTTATTTCTGTAAGAGCAATTTTTTACTGGATCTTATTAAGCAGTGGAGCAATCAGTGATTTATCTATTCTCATAATTTTTATCTTCCAATTCACAAATAGGAAGAGAAAAAGGAAATGAAAGGATGGATCTTATGCTCTTTTCTGGCTGAAAAGGCATGTATGTAAACAAAAAAACCTTACTTGGCAAGAAGTAAGCAGTAATTACTAAAACATATATAATGTTACTCAGTTCTGTGTTTCTGGCTTGCATTTTTTCCTGCTCTCTCACTTGCCATTTGTTTTGCCACAACATTACTAGCTTCCATTATTAAGTAAACTTGAGGCAGTTATTTTATTCTTTAATACAAAGTTCTTGATTATTTTCTTTTTTATCTTAAGGTCTTTCAAAATTTGATCCCATCAGAATGTTTCCATGTGCACTTTTAGAGTCATGGTGACCAGGGAGGAGCAAATAGCATGAAGCAAGATCATAATATACGTGTTATTTGGAAAAGTCTTTTTCTCTCTCTCTCTCTCTTTTTAAAAGTTATTTTTAATAATTTTAAAGATGAAGCATTTTATCTAATAACAGTTATGATTTTGAAAGGAGAATAATCCTTGGTGGCCAAAGGATTACTGAATCATCTGCCTCTAGGATTAAACATGAAGGTGGACACTCTTCTTGTGTCATAAAAATGATTAGGAGAAAAAATTGTCTAAGGATAGATCCATGCGAAACACCACTTTCAACAGAAAATTGATTTTCTTCCAGATTCTTTCAAATAAGTTTCCTTGGAGGCTGTTTAGAAAAGAAAGCATGATTTAACTCTTTGATTTCCCAAGTAGACAGTCAAAAATTTGGCATGTATTACACAAAATAGGACAAAGTTGTCAGTGGTAGCTGTATGAATGAAATTATGTCTAGATCATAGCAATATGATCAATTTTTAATATTTCTTACAACTTAAAATTGCAGAATAATTCAGATAATATCTTGAGGGATAGTCTGCTCGTAGTCACAACAATATTGAATTTAGGCCGCATTGCTCAAAGGAACTGTCCAAGGATAGAATCTTTCTGGGCAACCCATTCCAGTGTGCAAATATCATCAATGAAAAAAAAAAAAAAAAGCTTTCATTAGTCCAGAGCTCTAAGGTTTATGGCATTTTCTATATTCCAGTGCACACATCCTGGAAAACCTTTAGCTTAAAAATAGGCTTTTGAAATACTATAATATTTCATTAACTCCTTTTAGTTACATGTATTCACTTTAATAATGCATATCAGATTTACTTACAGATTTAGGCAATATTTCAAAAAAAAGAATCCACCTTTTTATTAGATATTCTGTAGATAGTCCTCTGTAATTCTAGTAATTTTTAATTTAATGTCATGAGGTTAATATGAACTAGTCAGATAAATAAATGATGAGAAAATCAAGATTCTAGAATGAAATGTCTTTTTGCAGGAACCAAAGAATTTAAGGTTGTCCTAGGAACATTAAGCTAAATGAGCTGAATCTACTCTGGAATAATCAAGAGATAAAAATTTCTCTTACAACATAAATAGTTGTTTTGTGGTTGTGTGGCTTTGGTTTTTTATTTTTTTGGGTTGTTTTTTTTTTTTTTTTTTCTCCTTTATGTTGCTTCACTAAGCCATCTCTACTTTACAGTTCATCTGGTCTATTTCCAGGAAATGTCTGTCCTCTTTGATTTGAAGATCACTCATGCTGACACTTAGGAATCAGGACAAAAGAAGGATGAGACCTCTTGAAAAGATGATGTAAGCTCACGTGTATGTTTAGGGCATTATGAGTGTCTTGAGTACCCCCAAGGAGTCCCAAACTACTTTGGAAAATCAGGTGGAAAAACTAATTTAGGCTTGTTTAATGGATCCATGATGAATCCCTATGCATTGTAATACTGATTTCTTGCAGTCATTTTCAGCTGATAAAATCTAATAATGAAAATACACACTAATATTCTTTGAAAAAATCTGAAAAAAAGGTTAAAATTGTTCAATGTTTAATGTTAATTTATTTTGTATGTATTTATGTTCTAAAGAAAAGGTGTGACCTCAATAGTGCAAAATTTCTAAAAATCTTTACTGCATACATAACATTACAGAAGTACAGATTTATTCCATGGTAGCTGCTTTTGCACAATGAAATGAGACTAAAAAGTCTCAGAAAGAGCCAGACTTTCTTCAGATTTTATATTGATAAAATACTCTATATTGTAGCCTGCTGAATCCATGTTTCTGAACAACCATAAATAACTCTGTGTCTGAAGATTTTCAGTACAGGCATACAATGACTTCATGAGAAGCGCTGATTCAATGAATGAGTAGAGGCTTTCAACAGGTTGAAAAAAGCAAATAATACTTAGGTTTCAGCATCATCAAACTGTACAGACTTACAAAAATACAGAAATAGTGAATAAGGGTTTATGTACAGGATACAGTACATAAAGGATCTAGTTGGTACTGAGTCATCATAAGAAGCATGATTATTCAAATAAAACTCACTGATGAGATTAATTACACACTAACCAAGTTTTCTAAAATTTATCTGGATAATATACCAAGGAGATCAGTCATTCCTGGTTAAAGGAAGTCTGAAATCTGGCTTGCTCTCATGTAACAGAGCTGAAATGAATATAGGCTAAAATCCACAGCTGGATGGGCAGCCCACTCTGCAGCGCTTTGCAAAGACAGATTAAAGACTCATAGTTCCATAAGCGTTGCTTTGATGAGGTACTAAGTGGATGTCATAAGAAAGAAGTGAACCGTTTATGTGATACTTGTTCCCTAAATGATCCTTGTCCTGTGAATTAGTGTTGTCTAGCCGTGCTGCACTGTAAGCACAGCATGAGCCTGATCATGGTGGGGCACCTGCATCTATTCGTGCTCACACTGTCTAAACCCCACCCTCTCCACAGTACGTACTTTAATTTGTATTATATTTCATAAGGAGAGGGACACAAGTGAATCAATGCTTTCTGTACCCTTAGGGTCCCATGGGGCAAGGAGAAATGTGAGGGGGGCTGCTACCAGCAGCATAACCACAGCTCCCACTTCCAATTTCACATGAAAGTCTCAGAGCCCAAAGACCTGCCAAGGAGGGCAAAACAAAACTGGAGAAACACCAAACAGGTTGGTTGGTGAATTGAAAATGCACTGTCCTTTTCTACTACTTGTAATGTGATGAAGAACATGTTCTAATTATCTCTAGTTTTTTCCACACAAAAAATGTGCAGACTCAGATCTACTGTAAGTGTTAATCTTCACTGGTCCACTGTCCACTAAGTAGTTCTTATATCAACAATATCTCAGCTACTGCAGCCTGTGTCAGTCTGTAATTCACTCTGTTTTTTCCCCATTTTCTACTTTAGATCTCACCTAAGGGGAAAAAAACCCACATATATTTACCTATTCTAGACAAAACACAACAGTGAAAAGAAAACTATGCCTGCTTTTCAGAGAAAGTAGTATTCAGTTGATGTGTTTTCCTTATCTGATACAGATTTCTGTATATGTGATTAAAAAAATACTCCTTGAAAACTCATCTAAATTTTTTTTTTTGACAGAGATTGGAGTAAATGAGGTCAAAATTTTACAGAGTAGTACATATATGAATACTCTGTAGTTAAAAATCCAGAAGGAACCTATTGCATTAATTTATGCAGAAGGAAAAAAATACATTATGAAATCCAAACTGATATAGTTAAGCAGACTTCTTCACAAGCAACACCTTGAAGGAAAAGGTAATTTAATTTTTTAGTCCAGAGTCTGGTAGAAAACCAGAACAAGTCTTGGCATACAAAAGCTCTTTTTCAGGTCTGAAACAGAAGCTGGATAAGATATTTTCCCATCATTTCAGACGCAAGTCTCTATGTTCAGAATGTTAACCTGCTTATCTAACAGATGGACTTAGTTCTGGCTGCAATTCTTTTCTGCTCATATCAGCCCAAATTATTCTGCCACTATCACTTCACATGTACAGATGAAAATCCAAAAGAGCTAACCAAAAACCAGCCCTCAGATATTATGCTGATAGAATCATTTAAAAATGAATTAGGAAGGTGGTAACCTCTTGCATTAGGAAGCCTCTTAAAAGAACTACCTTGATACCTTAGTATCAATACTCCTCAACATCTAGAATTACTTTTGCCATTTTTTTTTACAAAAACTTTCTATAAAGTTTTTTGTTTTATAAATGTGATGACATGTGCTTCTTTAGCACTGCAAAACATTTCAGGATTATTCTTTCTTTTGAAGAAGATGATAATTCAGTGTTTGGCCAAGCTGCATGCTCTACTGCTCTATGGCTCTACTTTTTCTCTACAGGTTCAGCTTTGTTGTTGCATTAAAAATCTATTGTAATTCACATAATCATCTTGAATTTAGATTTGGATTGGAAAGTCAATGTCATACATGAATATGAGTATCTGTGAAGGAGCTAAGATAATTACTTACAGGCAGTTAGTGATTTAGAGAAGTGATTCTTCTCACTGTAATGTTAAGGGCTCAGAGGTTTGCTTTTGGCATTTGATTTTGTGTCTTAAACTAGCAAAAATAATCTCTTCTTGCCACTAGCTAAATATTAGCTGAGAGATAAAACATGTCAATGAAAAATAGATTACTAAAACAATAAGGAATCTAAAAGCTTCTTTTTAAAAGCATATTTTAAAATCAAAATGTGAAAAGTATAAAATGCACTTTAAAATATAAAAAATAATTCCTCTTGGCAGTTTGATAATTGTTTTCTTTTTCATTAGACTATAGGATGATCTGATATTTCCTATTCTTTTTTGATTCCAATTATGGGTTAAGAAAATTGATATAAACCTTGAGAATAAGTTTCTTGATTTCTGTCAGAGATTAAAGAAAATAAATTAAGTACAATTAAGTACATTAATACATATAAATACAGTACACAGAAGGATACAATTCCTTCATAGTTGCATGTGCTCAAAGTGGCAGAAAGGATATAGAAAAAATACATGCTGTTGTAATAAGTAATCAAATTCTGTTTCTGTGGCTTTGGGATATATAGACTGTCATAGGCTGAGAGATGGTACTGAATATCCCATGGTCCTTCCCTCTCACATTTTTGATATATTCTTCATATTCTATAAAAGTATTTGTAAGAATGTTTTCTGCTGATTGACCCTCTCTGCCTCTCTGGCATAGCTCCCTTTTGTCCATCAGCACAGCAGTAATTTGCTTTAGAAGTTGCAGCCCAGAAACTATAAGCCCGTTTATAGTAAAATCATGCTTTCTGAATGATAAAGAATAAACTTCAGCTACTACAAAAAATTCTTTACTCTAATGCCTCAAGAACATACTCTCTAACATAAAAACATACCAATGGAATGCAGCGATTCTGATGCAAAAGGGCATGCAGTTGCCTTCCCTATTGTTAGAGGTGACTGTACATGACCTAAAGGTATTTCCTATAAATTGAACCATTTGCAGAAAGACATAGAATTTTGTGTGGATTAGAAAAGAATATTTATTGCTGTATCCTTGTCTGGACTGTTTATAAAGGTTATAGTTATCTGTTAAAGGAAAAGACAACATAAACATGAGATAGTTGGATAAACAACAGCAGCTGAGAGACTTAAAAGCTGCCCCAGAAGGTGTAGTATCTTCATTTTTTTAAAATACTAATGTTAAAACATTGTTTTCCAATGTTGTTTTGGCATGCATCCCCCTCAGTGCTGTGGCCATATCCCTTATTCAAAGTTATCTGCTATTTTACCACCTGCTCACTCCTTTGGCACAATTTGAAGTGGCAGAAGTAAGATTAAGACATAGTCTTGCAATCGACCCATGCCAGCTCTGAGTCCAGACTTCTCTCCTGAAGGTGAGCTATACTCCTTTTTCAGCCGCTACCTCCCAAAAGAATCTGATAGGAAATTATAGTGACACTCCTCATTGAGAAACAAACCAGTGAAGGAAAGCTCCCAGACCAAAGGACTCCAAAACCAGAAAAAACACACAGGCAATGAAGCAGTAGCAGTCCTCACTCAGGCAGCCATTCTTTTGCTGGGGTCAACAGGATAAGGTGTGGAGATGGCTCTAGTAAATGCAGGTAGAGACATGCCAAATTTAAGAGGCTAGTCAGTTCAACTTCCTTGTATAATTTGAATGAAGGTGTAGATATGCGGCAGAAATCCTGTCTTTTCCTGCTTTTGAACATGGAAATTTTGAAACAGGTTGAAAGTGAACTACAACGAACTCTGAAATGCTACACAGCAGCAAATCTGTGTTGTACTTGTGTTCTCTGTGCAGACTGCCTGTGGGAAAAGGACAGGGGCTGCCCTGTTCCAGACACAATCATTCTGTGACCAGCAGATATGTCACAGGACATAGCTGAGCCCATCAGCCAAGATACAGATACCTCCCTGAAAGTACATTCCAGAAAGATCAGAACACAACAGACAAGTGCAGGGGAGTGGGAAAAGAAGGTGAAAGAGACAAAATGAGAAAGAGTAGAGAGAACACCACAAGCAAATTGAGATGGTCCATAGTGAAGCAGATACCCACACTGCAGTCTGTGGGGAACCGTCACACTGGAGCCAGTGTTTATTTTCTGATGAAAGTACAACCTGTGAAAAGCCCAGGCTGGAGTGTGAAAAAGGGTGATGAGGAAAGGGCAGCATTAGGAAACAGCCACATACTTACCATAATCCCCTATTCACTGTTTGCTGTGAGCCTTTTGATGTGGGTGAAGTTGGGAGTGCAGCAGGAAGCTGGAATTGAAAAAGGAGGCAAGGTGTCTTTCAATCTCTTTGTTTAAATATTAATATAAAATATTATTAATAATAATTTATTCTTGTTTATAATAATTTATTTTTATTCATATGTAATTTGATTGTAAGTAAATGTAATCTAATTTCCCCCAGGCACAGACTGGTTTGTCCAAGGTATTAATTAGTAAGTGATCTCCCTGTTTTTATCTCAGCCTACAAGATTTCTTATCCTATTTTCTCCCCATGTCCTGCTGATGAGAGGAAGTGAGTGGGCAGATGAGTGGGGATAGCTAGTGCATTGCTGAGGTTAACTCGTCACATGTGTCTTTTGAATACATATCCACTGGTGCCTTGTAAAAATTCTAACAGAAACATCCTGGGTTGTGTGGTGGTGTTTTTTTTGGTGTTTTTTTGTTGTTGTTGTTGTTTTGTTTTGTTTGTTTGTTTGTTTGTTTGTTTGTTTTTAATGGTGATAAGGAAATGGATTTTACTCTCTTTCAAGCTTTTCTATGCTCATGTCAGCATGTCAGGATTTTCCCACTGAATACAGATGTCATAAGCTTAGTTCCATTAATTTTTCTAATTATTCACATCAAGATTTAGTTTTGGCTTTACTAAACTTGTTGTCACATTAATGTGATAGCAGAAATTATTACTTTTAAAGTCCTGTATAGCTGAAAAAGGTTTTAAAGGCTAAAAATAGGAAGCCACATAATGCTACATAATGCATGAATAAGTACCTTAGGGATAGGTTAATATTTAATGTTGGCTTGAAGTTAATGTTTGGATTCTAATTATAGTTTGAATTACTAAAAACATGGGTTCAGCCAGGTACCAACAGCTTAAAAACATTTCGTTTTTTGTCTTCAAACTGGTAAGAAAGTGTCTGAAGTGTCTGGGTTGTAAGTACTTCTTATATTTGCGCTGGAGACCATTGCATAGGAGTGGTCATAATTTTAACTCTTACTATTCTATGTTAGCTGGAAACCAGGAACTGGTTAATTGAGGCAGTTCTAGTACTGCATGTTTATAGTGACAACCCTAAAGGAGTAAATTGTTTCAAATGAATATGCTGCATTCAGAAATGGTAGCTTTGGTCATCTCTTCAGAGATGGTTTTAGGTCTCAATTTTATTTGGTAGAGTGTAGGGCTAGAATTGCAGTAGTGATTTCTTCTGCAAAGGTGAGGCAATCATAGTACTTGGAGATTCTCCCCGTCTTAACCTGATGGATGCAATGTTCCACTCAATGTCCTAGTGAGATCTAAAGCTATTAAAAACTGATGAAGGAGCAGCATCAGAACAAAGCCATTCCAATCTACAGCTCCCTATAGCCCAATAAGCTATTACATTTGCACAGCATCAACCTAACGTGGAGTTAATATTCTAAGTTAAATTAATCCTCTGTGCAACTGATATACAGCAACTACAAGCTGCTGCTTGTGATCAGAGGATTGAAAGGCAAGCTCTGCCGGCTTCTGGTTATTTTTGTTGCATTCCAATATGTACTTCACAGTGAAACACTATTTCCAGCAACATAAAATTATTATACAGCATTTCTTACACATACTGTTCAAGAATATAATTTACAGATGCGTATTATGCAGGATTTATTCACAATTTCATTAGTGATCCATGTAAAATAGATTTTAGACTGCAAATAAAGAAAGACTGACCAAAATGAAATCCTAATTAAGAGAAAAACACTTGGCTTTCACTATTTCTCATTTCATAAAAAATAAAACCTTCCCCACACCATTTCATTCCTGAAGGGCTCTATCTGATGTATTATAAATGAGCTGCTGCTTTTTATTAATGAATGCTGACAATTTCTTGGCTCATATGTGAACCATTGCTGCATGTTCAAGTGATCATTCTGCCTTTACACTATCTCAGACATGAAGTACTGTTGAATAACTTTCCTAAATTTGAAGGTTATTTGAAAGAAAAAAAAAAAATCTTTGATGAATGAAATGAAATCTCCATGAATAAAATAATACCCATGTGAAACAGCACTGTCAGCTTAAAAAAAACCTCACAAGCCTTCAAGTTGTACTATCAAGTAAATCAGGACAAAAATTACTTACCTAGAAAAGTAGGGCTCAAGTGATGAAGGCTGTGTATGCATTAACACATAATGATCATGTAACTCTTGAAAAAATATGAGCAAATGATATGTTTACCAGTAAACTCCACATTTTCGAATAGCACAAGAGATGTTAGAATCATATTAGTGGGTCTTTCCCTTCAGTCTTCTGTCTTAGTTTTATTTTTTCAGCTCTATACTTATTATATACAATAAGAAATTAAAAACTCTTCCACTAAATACCAAAATTGTTTTACTGCTGCAGAAAAGTGTAGTAGTGTCAACACTACCCTGTCTTCCAAACACAGTGGTGTAAAAGCCTAAGCCCATCTAATTATATTGTCACATTCAGTTTTCAAAGCAAAATTGTATGACTCATTGTCGTGGGACACCATCTGCGTTTGTTAGAATGAGTGACGGCACTATTCTGCTCTTGCATGAATGCAGCACTCTATTCTTGTGCAGCAACTTTGGGTTCACAGAGCTCAAAAGTATTCCTATCATGTTGGGAGCAGGACTGGGCACATATTGTTATAAATATGATGCTTTTATCATAAGATACAGTTACTGTCATGACTAAGCATGTTGGTTCCGTCCTTTAAGCCAACAGAAATCACAGACCTCCCTGGAAGGCTATCCCTGGAAGTGATACCAGGGATGTCCGTCAGTGCCAGGTATGGCAATGGTTTGTTTGAAGTAGATGTCTTCCTATTAAAAGTTGGACTAAAAAAAAAACAAACTTGTTTAGCTTTTGTTCATTAATTGCTACTTGTTATTCCTATTCCAGTTCAAACGGTTGATGAATTCTCCACACTCTTGTTCTCTTTCCTTGTGACTGGTTAGATTTCATGGGCCTGTCAACTTGCAGGTACTGACCAAAAGATGCAGATTTTCTTGACTTGCATCCTAGAACACTGACAGTAAAAATCAATTATGCTTTGTTTAAAATTAAAAAAAAAAAAAAAAAAAAAAAATTCCATCCTCTGTTGTTGGTAAAGCTAAAGTGCCCTATGTGGAAATGGTTTTTATGGGTGTCAGGTTTTTGCCCAACACATTAGAATCTTATATCAGATACTTTGCAATGGTACCTCAATTCCAGAGGACTAACCTAGGTTACCAAGACTGACTCGCTATGAGCAAGATGGCAGATTTTATGGAAAACTTGGGCAAATATTTATAGAAAGCCATAAATAAGAGATCGCAGTTCTGGGAATCATGAAGATTAAAAAAAAAAAAAAAAAATCCCAAAGAACAAATTAGTTTATAATGACATTTTTAATAGACCGTGAAAGGGTTTTTTTTGTTTAGTTTGATCTAATTTTTAAAATCATACATCTTTGGAACTCTGTGTCCAATAATTCTTGCAAAACAGTTGTGTTATATGCAGGCTGGTAATTTTTCATTCATCTTTAAGCATCATTTTGGTTTATCTTAGTGGTCTCAGGTGAGAATTGAAGAAATTTGTTGGCTATGCATTTAGTAATGCTCCACCCACTTCTTGCTTCATGGTTCATATGATCCATAGATTAAAAATTTTTAAAAGTCATCAAAGTAGCAACCAATGAAAAATATTATTGTCAGGGAGAAATGAACTGCAGAGAAACATGAAAAACCCGAAGTGATTCTACACTTAAGTTTACAGGAAATCTTCACTGGAAATTTCATTTGAAGTCAGATTCAGTTTTTTTGTTTGTTTTTTTTTTGTTTGTTTGTTTTTTGGGGTTTTTTCCTTTCTATTTTTTTTTTTTTTTTTCTGTTTTTGGTTGGTGGGTTGGTTGGTTGGTTGGTTGGTTGGTTGGTTGGTTGGTTGGTTGGT
>JAIXNV010000062.1:3749140-3759502 GCA_020917445.1 Riparia riparia
TTTTTTTTTTTTTTTTTTTTTTTTTTTTTTTTTTTTAATTAAATAGTGCTTTTTATGGATATGTAATGAAGCCATTAGATTTACCTTATAAAATGGCTTCTTCATTTTAAAGTACCATACAGGACTGTGAGTGATGTGAGATGTCCCAGATAATATAAAGATTAGAGTTTGCTTTTTCCTTTTTTTCTAGCTGGAAAGACCAACTCCCCCAGTCTGGGAGGCAGAAAAGGTGATAACATAGCCCTTATTCCAGGTGAAGTTCTTCTGATTTTTATAAGGCTGAGGAGTGAATTGGTAAGTCTTGAAATCTCATGTTCTAGATCCTACTTCTGGTTTTCACACACTCTGTGAAACATTAATTGGCATAGTCCAATGCCTGCTCTGCTAATGAGGTGTGTGCAGGGGTGCAGATGTGTACACAAAAATGTCATTTGTGGACCTCAGCCAAATAGTTATGAGCCAAAGCTCCTGAGTAATGTTAAATTAGTGGCCTTCATAAGAACATTCTTTTATTATTAACTGGCCTAGAATATAACCACATATTGCCATAGCTGAGTCAGAAGAAAAGAATGTGTGATTTCCTTTCTGGAAATACCATTGTGAACCAAAAGATCCTGAAAATATCCCTTTAAACTTTATTAGGTATAGCTGAGTTAAAGGAAATATTCTGAGTACTAACAGAGTGAACAAAGAAAGAGTAGTTTGAGTTTTGAGGGGGAAAAAAAAAATGTATCTATTAAATTCCTCTACAGGTATTCCTTGTTTTTTTCCAAAGGTCAGTCTTATCATCTGAGATGTAGTAGCTGAGAATAAATTGCATGTGCAAGATACACTAAGTGGAGGGAAACACCCAAGAACATTTGACAGAAGGAGGTGTCTGTAAAAAAAAGTTAGAATTTTGCAACAGTGTTTCTCATTTCTTTTAGTTCTATCTTTTCCATTTACAAATTATACTATACAAAAAATATTTTTTAAAATTAAGCTTTGATAATGCTCAATATGAAATGTAATACTGGTGCTATGACAGAACAAGTTCAGCACTTACATATTCTTTCAAAAACTACATAGATTTCAAAGATTTACTTATATTTTACTGCTCTATTTATTTTACTTTAGCATCCTGAATATAGAGAGATATCATGGATTAATAGGAAATATATTCTTGCTCCTGAGGAGCAAGATGTTCTTGCTCCTGAAGAGCAGCCTGGCTCTGCTCCAGCAAAGCTCTCAACTTCCAGCACTAAATTAGTCCTAAAGATTGAGTACAAAGGCCCTTGAAATGTCAGGCCCTACAGATTTACAGGGCAGGATTTTGCACGTGTGTAAACCCACGTAGCTTCCTTCACTGCTTTGGTGGAATTAGTCTGACTTATGCAGCTGAGGATTTGTCTCAGTACAGACTTTAACAGGAGATTTCCTGTTAGGTCTTCCCTACTAAAGGCAAGTAATCATTTCTCAGGAGAGCAAAAGCTGCAGAGGAGGCTTGTTAAGAGAGCACTGGAGCTGAAATGTGGTCTAACACCGTGTAAGGATCAGAGAGAAGGAGAGCATTTCAGCTGGCTTTGATATATCCAAGAACTGCTTGTGAAATAAAAGATAGTAGTAAACATCCCACTCAATAAGCCAAGGACTTATAGAAGAATGTAAAATGAAAATCATGCTCTAACTATGGAACTTGTAGTTTTGTCATTTACATAAATTTATTGAATATCTTTTCCCAGGCATGGCTGTAACAACAATATTTTGAACAGCATAGAAGATAAAGCTAAAAAAATTATACAATTCTTGCAATGCACCGTTTTCCTTTCTTTTGCATAAGATTTTCCACTACTTTGTAGCTATAATTTATCCCACTTTTTTTATGGGCAGCTGTGTTTTCTTAAATAGAAAAAGTAATATAGAGATGTCACTAAATAAAATATAAATACTGACACATCATTCTTTAGTAGAAACAAAGAGCAACTTCTTGGCAATTTGCTACTGATTTAACCAGGACTTAGAAGTATATATGCATGTATAAATATATATAAATATTCTCTCAAGGTGTAATGTGATAACATTAGACATAAATGCACTATATAACGTGCTTGTCTAGTAGTCAGAGGCTACCAAGATCTCCACTTAAACAGAATTGCAGATCCAATCAACTTAACTGTAAGTGCTAGTATAAATTTGTTTGTGTAACATTCAAGAAGGATAGAAATCTTTTAGCCACTGAAGTGTTTAAAATGAGCAGCAATTGTTCCACTGATATGTTATTTTAAATTGTTCCAAAACTGGGATGTCATGGGCAGATTCAGTAAGTTCTTATGAAAAAATGGAAATAAGACAAAAACAATTTGTTACAAGAAAAAAATCCATTTCCTTTAATAAAATGGGCACAAAAGCTTGCATTTTATTATCAGTAATGGTGGACATTAAAAAAAAATTAAGGAAAAACATAACAAGAAATTAAGAACATTAAATTTTATTAAGTTTTAATTAAACATTTGGGAGAGTCTGCCAACTTTTGGAGCAGTGCTGAGTGGAAGTGATGCATACTCTGCTCTTAGATTAGACTCTGGAGGCAGTGTGTCAGATACCATTTTTGAATTACAATCCTCAGTCCCCACCCAAAGAACTTTGTAATTTACTGCTCTCCTGTCACAAGAGTAAACAACTGCCTTTCCTTCCCCAGGCTATCCTACGTGCTACGGTCCAGCAACAGGCACAGAATTGTCATCTTCTCTGTTCTGCCTCTTTCATCCCCTTGGACTTCATGTTCCCTGGAAGAAAATGGAGAAAAAAGCCAGACTTCCTCCCATGTGACCTTCACATGAAGACTAATTAGTAAGAACAGAGATCTTAAGCCAATCACAATATAAGTCGCAATATAATTCACAATATACCAAGTCACAATATAATTCTTCATTAAGTTTAGCTTCTAGAAGACATCATGGGTCAGGTTATCTGAAAATATTGGTAATTTAGTGAGATACATTTGTGAGATGTGATCCTCTAGGTGATTATGCAACCAGGAAAGAGAGAATAACCCCTATCTGCTTCAGAATGTTTTTCAAAACAGGAATCCCTTGCTCCTCCCAGTTACCACATTTTCTGTGTTGCTTTAAATTAAAAAAGTAAACCAACTTTGGCTTGGTTATGAAAAGATACTAGTTGACACAATGAGCATCTTCTCAACTGCTTATCTTCTTTCTTATTACTTTACCCAATACAGTTATTAGTCATTTAATCTGGTCAAAAAATATGGCAAGATGCTCTGATAAAAGAGTTAAAAAACACTTTGGAGCATCTATAAATAAATTTCCATAAATAGGAGGTTTCATTTTCAAAGACCACAAGACCACAAACCCTTTTTTAGCACATACAACTACTATTAATCTTTTGCACAAAAAAACCTCCAAAATACCCCAAACAAGTCCGAAGCAATATAAGCCACCACATCCATATCTTTCAGGGAGAAAGAATGGGGCGTATGAAGCACAATTCTAACTCCTTCAGTCCCTCCAATAACAACAACAAATGATTTGTAAGGTTTAAAAGCACAGAAGCAGTACCATTAAATTTAGCAGTACAGTTAAATTTAGCAATTGCATGCTAAACTGATCATCAGCTTCATAATTACTGCAAAAATATCATTTTGGCTCTATGTTCTTAATCTAGACAGTTTTGACTTTTGCTCTGGGTATTTATTCAGTCTGTTGGGCTTTCAAAACTGGAAGCAATAGAATGCTGGAGTTGGCTTCAATGATCACAGCTTATATACATTTTGGAAAAATAATCACAAATTGGAAAGACGATATTTGAATGAAGTGTAAAGACCTAATTCACATCTCTTGACATACTGCGAGCACTATTTCAAAGCTTTATAGCTAAGCATATTCAGAAGCAGGAATATCATCAGGTTTTTTTTTTTTTTTTTTTCTTGATTAGATGTTGAAGTACTATGAGAGATTCTTGCAACAGCCAATGCAGAACATCACAAAAAAGCTTTTCAAGCACTTGAAAAATGGAACATCTTCAAAGGTAAGTGCCAATGGCAGCAATTTTATTCAATGAAAGCTATGAATTTGGGGTTTGAACACGGAGGGCATGAATTCAATAAAATTCAGTCTGTGATAAACTCTCATGGGAGATGGGGGAGGATTTTTGTTTTGGAGCATTGAGCCCAGTAATCCTGATTCCGCAGCATCAGTTACTCAATCTATTCCTCATGTGGGGAAAATATTTATTCTGGCGAGATCCTCCCACAAGGACTTAATGCAGGGGAAATAGTGCTTGTCAGAAAATAATTTCTAACTGTTTTTCTCTATTGAAGCCATTCTTTTGTGTTGGCTTCCCTTTCTAGTCCACAGAGCATTGAATAAATGTGTCAATTCACTGCTTAAGCCTTATAAAGAAAATTTTACCATGATTGATTCAATAAAAAGTGAAGTAGTCTCCTGTTATAGTATGAGCAAATTTGATGACTAGTGAAAATAATAATTTCAACTGCACAGAACAAATTAAATTGGACTTTTTCAAATGTCTTTCACACCTGACTTAGAAAAGTCTTTCCTGTAGTATACTGAAATGTACCTCTCTGATTATCTTTAAATAAAAGGCTTGATATTAATTAGTTTTAGAATTTTCTAAAAAATTTCGTACTATAGTAAGGAAAGAATTCTATTAACTTCTTTTTTTTTTTTTTTTTTTTTTTTTTTTTCCCTCTCCCAATAAAATCAAACTCTTGTCAGAATATCTATAGGAAAGTTACTTGTTTTTCTCTTCTACAGGACACTAGGCCTTTATATAATTACTGCCTAAATAATAAAGGAAATTTGGCTTGCAGGTAATTTGAAATGGGCTTCAGGGAAGTAAATAACTGTGCAAATGAATGCAAAAAAACAGCTATAGACATATTGGCACCAGAATACTAGAAGGCATGTGTAAGCAACTTTATCCAATGGGAGTATGTATTTATATACTATTTCTATATTCTTCAGGCATAACATTGAATATAGAATAGGCAGAGTTATTTTAGTGTTCATAAATATCCTAATAGCTGCATTAACTTCATAAATTATTAGTTAACTAACACTTTCATCTCTGTAGCTATGCCACTTCTGCTCACTGAATACATGCAAGTAGTTTTAGAACAGAGAAGGACAAGTATAACTTTTTCCCCCCCAAATTAGATTTCTCAGTGTTAACAGAAATTACATCTTCATGACCCTCAATCAAACTCTTTTCAAATCAATGGTAAATCACTGTGCTGGCAGGATAAGTCAGCCCCTCATGGGAGGACCACACTCTCACCTAGTTTATTTTGCTGTTGACCTAAATCTGTGACCCAATCAAGAACTCCGCAGGTCTCAAAATACTACAAGAGGATGAGGAACAGTAGCCGTCTTCCAGTTAGAACACTTAAAAGGGGGCTTTGTTCAAACTCAAACTAGAATGCAAGATTAAACTGAACAATTCTGTTCCATGTCACATATTATTAATATATGCAGGGCCAGTTGAGAGCCCAAGCATGGTGGAAAATCAGAGTGGCACCAAAGTCAAAATTACAGGTTTAAGACTTACAAGGTTCTCCACTAGAATTGCATGCAAATTTGTAATTTGATTTTTAGACTATATAAGAGCTTCAAATTAATCAATATGTTGCTATCATTAGACACCTTCTCAGAAAGGAGGAATTGTCCTCTACAACTGGCAAAACAAATATATAAATCTTTTCACTGTAGTGCTATTAATTCAGGTAACACATTACTAATCTTTTAAACTTTACGTTACAGCCCAGACAGAGATACAAGTGGAATTTGTAAACATATTTTCTGGTGCATATCAGCATTTTTACTAACTTGAAAGTCTGTGTTTTTCATCTGAAATACTGTCATGAGTTCGTCCATAACATGCAAACTACCTCTGCTTTCTGTTATCTCACATTTAAATGCTCTTGAACAGATGCATTACCTGAAAGTACAGCTATGTTTTTCCTAAACATCAGACTTCACTGTCATCAAATATTAGGAGGACTGTCATCTATTTGAAGAATGGTGAAAGAAAAGGGCAAGCCCTGTACCAAATCGACATAGGATTTTAAGGCCGGAGTTGTTGGTAGAATTTTGAGGAGTTTTGACCAGAAGATTGTCTATACACCACCTGGACTACTGATACTTGGTGAGATGAACGAAGAGCTAGAATGAAGCACTGATAGATCTTTAAACAAGATTGGAAGGGGGAAAGCCACAAAAGCAATATTGCCAGGGATAAACAGTGGGATGGTACACCAGATCTTGAGGAACTGACTGAGAGTGCAAGCCCTCAATCTGCCACATAAAGTATTGGCAACAAAAAACCACACCTGAAACCAGCACATGCAGCCTGAGAAAAAAACAAGATGAGGTCAAAGATTTGGCCCAAACAAATTATATCATTGGCACAAGCAAAAACAGGTGGGATGAGTGAGTCCTGTGACTGGTGCAGATGAGGAATTGTTGCAGGCTCCCCAGGAGGGACAGGCAGGGAAGGTGGGGCAGCAAGGTGGCACCACGTGTGAAGAGGGGGGCTACAGTGTATGGAGCTCACAGTCAGCACTGGTATAGTTGAGAGCATCTGGGTAAGGGTTAAGGGGAAAAAAAATAATGGCAATGGAAGACAATGGCAGCAATGACTTTTTCTTCAAGGAACAAAGAAACACCTCAGTTTCCACTGTTCTTATCAGGGATTTCAACCTGTCAGAGGTTAACTGGGAGCATCACACAGCTGGCACAGAGGATTCTTCAGATCCAGAGGATCCTTAAAACACCCAGATGAGAACTTCATGGTACAGATACTAAGGAAATCAACTAGGAATGGTGTACTTCCCGATTTGTTGCTGGTTAATGGAGTGGCCTGGGTGAAGTGGTGATTGGTGGTTGTCTTGGCCACAATGAACACAAAGAAAGAAAAGCTCATAAAGAGCTGCCTATACTGAAGGAATTCTGTTCTAATTCTACCATTCTAGCCTCTCTATCTGCTTCATTTAATAACTATATTTACCAGCTTGAACCAGCTGGCAAAATTTACAACTGAACTAAAACATCTGGAGTACTTTTGGACATGAAAATAAAATAAAGGGATGAGGGAAAACAGGCAAAGATGAGCAAAAATGAAATTTATTTATTTATTTATTTATTAAGTGCAAAGGGGTAGAATTTTGTGCTGTAGAAGGAGCTGAAAGAGAAGAAAATTTCTTTTAATTCTCGATGATATATCTACTGCCTTCTTAAATGCATGTCTCTCACCAGCTGTTTTGCATGAGTGTTAAGTTATTTCATAGGAAAACACAAATTTCCACTGGTCCTTAAACAAAAAGAAGTCTCCTGTTTATTTCCATGGTCAGCTTCACTGAAGGAGGATAAAAATTGATGAAAAAATGGGCAGCAGATAAGATTTTACATGTAGGAGCACTAGTACATTTAAGGGATTATTTATGTTTTTTATAAGGTAGAGATAGACTCAGTAGGGTAAGAAATTACTGAGTTTCTGTGAAAGTTGTTTCAAAAACAAGTGTTTGACTGCAAGCTATTTTTAATTTCCTTTTAATAATCCAAGAAAAATATTCCCAGACTATCTAAAAGGGGGGGGGGGGGGGGGGGGGGGGGTGTGTTTTGTTTTGTTTTGTTTTGTTTTTTTGACGATTGTCTTAAGTTTTGAGAAAATGGGAATTCTTTGCTAAATCTGAGAAATATTTATTACCATAAGACCCTTCAGCTCAGCAATGCTTGAAAGAGTAGGAAAATATTGCTAAGTGAAGAGGTTGTTATCCATTTGAGGGACAGAAGTTAGAATACTGCAACTAATTTATAAAACTTATTTGAATCTCTACTTCTTCTTCTTTTTTTTTTTTTTTTTTTTTTTTTTCATCTATAAATAAAAGGTAAAAGCACAGATGAGGTTTTCATTCACCAAAATAAAATGCAGTGAATTGTAGTTCCTAGTGTAGAGAGAATTCTTTCAAAATAGCTTCAGTGATGGAAAGATATAGCATTGAGGCTTGCTTTCAGGAAATTACTAATATTCACTTTACATTTTATACTATCATTTGAAATCATAATGGAGAGGAAGATGTTCAAGGTGAAAGATTTTTTGCCATGGTGGAGCATTGGAAGGATGAACTTAGGCAGGCAAAGTGATAGCTTACTTTTTCTGGAATTCTCTGTTGAGTAAAAGAAAAAAAAAATAGGAGAGATGGAAGGTTATTTTCTTTTTGTGGACCCGTGTTTCAAACATCTAAAACAAATAGAATCATAGAAAGATTTGGATTGAAAGGGACATTGAAGATCATCTAGTTACAAATACCGTGCCATGGAAAAGGCCACCTCCCACTTTACCAGGTTGCTTAGCCCTTTCAGTCCGGCCTTGAACACCTCCAGGGATGAGGAATCCACAGCTTCTCTGGGCAGTCTGTTCCAGTGCCTCCCCACTCTCACACACAACAGAGAGTTTCCTCCTAATATTTAATCTAAAACTACTCTCTCAGTCTGAATCCATTCCCACTTAACCTGTCATGCCGTTGCAAATCATGCCTCACTCTTTCTTGTCAGCTCCCTTTAAGTATTGGAAGTCTACAATTAGATCACGCCGAAGTCTTCTTTCTCTTCTTCAGGATGAACAAACTCCATTGTCTCAGCCTTTCTTCATATGAGAGATGCTCTCTCTCTCCAATCATCCTGGTATCCCTCCTCTGGACTTATTCCAACAGGTCCGTGTCTTTCCTGTGCTAGGACCCCAGAGCCAGACGCAGCACTGCATGTAGGGTCTCAGAGCAGAGAAGAGGGCCAGAATTTCCTCCCTCACCTTGATGGTCATGCTCATTTTGATGTATCCCAAGATATTACTGATTGGTATTCAGTTAGAAGCAAGAGAGAGATAGAGAATGAAAAAAGTGCTTCCAATCAAGGCATGGACAGCTCAGGCAGGAGGGTATAGATTTAACACTCATAAGCTGGAATTTATTAGAATCAAAGCAGATGTGACATTGTTTTACCTTGTTAAATGCAGAATAATTTAGTATAATATGAAGTATAACTATTTTAATGTGTGGGACAATGCCAAGTGTGTTGCAGTTGCTAAGATTGTAGCTTCTCTGGGCAATGGGGAAAAAAAAACAAACAAAACACTTTTATTGAGAAAATCTGAAAAAAATACAGAAATAATTTTTATCCATCTTCTCTCAAATTTAAAATTAAAAGTGACTGATGAGCATCTGTACTTCTCTTATGACAAATGAATGTTTCATAACATTGTTTTCCTGTGAAATGGTCAGTCAGAGAAAATTGTAGAAGATAGGGCAAAATGGTTTGTTTTTCCAATTTTCCTTCTTTAACTGTTCCCTTCAGAATGTGAATAAAACCTGAAGCCATGCTGCCCAGATTTGTTCCTTTGGGCAGTGTCTGGCTTTAAGATTAGCTTAATCTCATGCTTTGCTCCAGTGTTTAGGAGGCAGCTGGTAAATAATCTTTCTCCTTCAATCAGCCTTCCTGAAAAGGAAGTCACATGAGGGCAAAGGATTTTTCTTTTGGATGGGTGGGAAGCAAGAATAGAAAGGCCAAACAGAAGGTCAGGATCATGCTGGCAGATATTAATTTCATGAACAACCCACTACCACAGAGAAAGAAGAACAAAAGTAATGCCTCGGCATAATTGTTTTTACCATAAAGCAAACAAGCAAAAGTACTATAAAGAAGAGACCTAGAGATGCTTAGCCATGACAAAAATCATGATGAAGTTAACATGCATGAAATTAAATGTTTATTTTTATATAAGTCTTATTCATTTGAATGGTCTTACATGGACAGCTCAGATATTTAGGAAGTTCTAACTTCTTTTCAGCAGCATCACCTATAAAGATGTTAACTTAAAGGTAAATTAATTTAGTAAGTTAAGGCTATTATTAATTTTTTGTTGTGCCAACCTTAGATTTGTAAGCTAAAGCCAGAGAAGGCAGCAACTATTTTCTGGTTTTACCTTACAAAAACTATAGTAAGTTGTTACCATAGATTGGCACAATTTTGTTTTCTGGTTATAGAGAAACGTGAGATGTGTTTCCCTGCCCTAACTGCGCAGTGGTTTGGGGGGGGCAGGACAGGGACCTATCAAAAAGCTGGCCAGGATATTGGCAGCTAAGTTGACCAACTGGAAATGTCAATGCAACTTTGGAGGGGACATTTAAAAGTAATCTGCTGCTGATCGGCCTCTCTTGCTTTGGAATCAGCCATGAGGTAACATCGGAGGCGGCCGGGCCAGGCCCGGTTCAGGCCCTGCTGCCCCTCTGTGGGCCGGGCCGGGCTCAGCCGGGCCTCCGAGGGCCGCTGCCCGCACAGAAAGAAGAAA
>JAIXNV010000062.1:3769452-3795018 GCA_020917445.1 Riparia riparia
TTTTTTTTTTTTTTTTTTTTTTTTTTTTTTTTTTTTTTTTCGTTTGAGTTTGTTTGGTTTTTTAAAGAAATCTGGGCATGGTAGAGAGTGTGAAGTCACCCTGGTTGGAGGAAGAGGAGGCACAAGGGGAGGCAAAACAGGAGACATAAGGGCTTGGAGGCTTAGAACCTTTGTGGAAATGGATGTCAGACTATACATGCTTAAGTTCAGATCTGATCTAAATATGTTGATTTCATTCTTATGACTATAGTTCTATTAATTATCCTAGTTATTATTTCCAATTCATATGCCCACTAACTGAGACTTCATTATAATTTCATATTTGGAAATCTTGATGAAGAAGATGAAAGCCAAGGATCCATAAGCCACCAAAGCCCTGTGTTTTAGCTTTAATTTTTGGCACAAGTCAGTCCAACACCTAAAAATAACAGATAAAAAATTATTCTCTTAATGTTAGTATACCACATTAGCATAATTCATGTGAACCATATTTGTGTGAATCATATTCTAATTAGAAGGAAAATTTTCCATCTTCATTGAAAAGTGATTAAAACTATTTCTTTGGGCTGCACTAGATCTGCTCTGCTCTGAACAGCTGACTAGCACAGACTAAGTTGTCATAGATATTGAAGATGTAAAAATCCTTATATTTGCAGTTACTCTGTTAGTCATTGTTTATTCCATTTACAATGGGAAAAAATGATGATTGACTCCAAACTTTCTTGAAATATATGTTACGAACCCAAGTCACTCAGCGCACAGTCACAGACATAGTGTTTTGGGGAAAAAGTATTTCTCAAAAAGCAGTCCTCCAGTCATGAATATGGCCTCCTACATGTTTTAAATAAATGATATGCAGATTGGAACGTGAGCATACTAAAAAGAGAACACTGATGTCATTGTCTTTACATTTTTGCCCCATGCTGGTTTTCTTCAGATTTTCTAAAAAACACTTTGTATTCTGATTAACAATGAACTATAGAAAACTAGATAGACTATATATTTATGTTTATAACATATTCCTTGGAAAATTTTACAATGTTCCTTTTTGTTTAAGCAGGCAGGAATATCACTGTACACTTTTCATTTATGAACCAGGCTATGATTTACATCCTTAATGAAGAAAGAGTTTGAGTGTTTGTGCAAATTCAACACCATCTATGAAACACAGAAAGTTACTGTTTTCCAAGTCATGTTCGCTTAAAATAAGCTTATTCATTTGCCTTCCTTTGCCAGAGTCTGCACTTACACAAATTGGGATTAGACTCCTTTCTTCCTTACTAATGGAGTCCAACCAACAATGTAGAGATTGCATTCCTCTGATTTTTCTCTAAAGTTCCATGTTATGTGCCAATGGTCTACATAATGCATGGTAAAGTCACAGAATTCAGAGATACCAGTTAGCCCTCTACACAGCAAGCAGAGATACAGTACAGGGAGAGGTCAGCAACAGAAAATGCAGGAGACACAGCCTAGCATCTCCCCATGCCCAGGAGATGTCCTGTCCAGAAAGGTGCTCCTCTGCAGTTCCTGTGCCCAGCAGACAAGGACTCTGACTACTCAATGCAAAAGCCCCAGGTTTGGGTTTTGAGACTCAGAAAGAGAAATCAGGTTCTTCTGGCTGCTGTGAGATGCTGAGTATGAACCTTCTTTAAGATAAGAAGATATAACAACAGCATCTCAGCTTTTGAGATACTGTCCTACCATGAAGTTACAATGCTGCTGGAACACACTGCCCTACCCTGACAAGATGTATTTTCTTTAAAAATCAACATTTTCATCTGCAAGAGGAGAGTGTTCAAATTAGCTTGATCTCTTAGTTTATAATTTTTTCACTCATTCACATCTGTGCATTAGATAAATCAAATGTATTTGAGTACCTAGCCTTCTCATTAGGAGGCTCAGGAAAGACCAGGTGTTTAATTATTGAGGCCAGGGAGAAAGTAAGATATCAAGAGGTGCAACTATAATGCATAAGGATCTTTACTTTTCAATAGAAAGCATTTTCAGGATATTCTAAGCAATTCTGGGGTTGCAGGTTTCCATGAAGATTTTATCCATACTGATCTTGAGCATACACACTTCAATATTTGATTAAATAAAAACCAGATAGCAATCTCAGAAAGCAGTAAAACAATTATATCGCTATTAAATTTTAGGTGTTCCTTAACACATACAACTAGCACATTTACCTGTGGAGATAGGAAACTGTCTGCAGCTTCTGGAAGAACTTCCATAATGGAGAAGAGGTTGAAAATGAGCAATGCCCTGGTTAGAGGTAAGTGCTGGTGAGGTGATTTCAGAGTTTGCAGCAAATATAAAAAAGAAAAGTTAAGATAGGGTTAAATTTTACCCTGAATTTTTATTTTTCTTCCTTAGTCAACGTGTTGTCCCTTGTATATTAATCTGTTTTGTTGTCTATTATCATAATAAACAAATCAAAACATGTACATGCTTCTCACAGAAAGATACTACTACTACTACTAGATTGTTATTTGTAATATAAACTTTTCTTTTACTCTACCTAGAGGCTAACAACACTAGCATTTTACAATGAGAACACGACAAAATTGGGAAACGCTCAACTGAGTGATGAACATTGTAGCACGTATTAATGCATATAGCATTAATGAATCATTCAGTTTTTACTGTGCCAGCCAGCAGAAACTCAGCAGAAACTCAGCAAATTGTCACAGTAATTTTCACCTATTCATAAACGTGGTAGTGCGCACCCACTTGGCATGGAAAACGTGGTGTGAAACAACAGTAGAAGATGGTAAATAGCAATGATAATGGCTATTGATTTTTTTTGGAGGGACATTTCACTGTGTATTGTATATGTAAACAGTGACACACACAGCTGGTGTTACTAGAAATGGTAAATTTGCATAAGGAAATGGAACATTTGCACCATTCATGGAGGTCAGAAATGTCAACTCTATTTTCCATATGAATAAAAGATGAACATATCCTGCATTCTGCATTGTCCTTCTTTGTTTTTCGGGGATTTTTTGGGTAGTGGTAATTGTTCTGTTGTTGTTGTTGTTGTTGTTGTTGTTGTTGTTGTTGTTGTTGTTGTTGTTGTTGTGGTTGGTTGGTTGGGTGGGTGGATGGATGGTTGGTTGTTTTTGGTTGTTTGGTTGGTTGGTTTTTTGTTTGTGATTTTTTGATGTTTTTTTAATTTTGTTTTTTTCCATTTTGTGTTTTTCTTGTTCATTTTTTGTAGGGTTTTTGTGTGTTTTGTTTGTTTAGTTTGTTTTTTTTTTTCCTTTGTTTTTGCTTTTATGGGGAATTTATAAACAATATATAATATTGTGAAATTATATTTAGTAAAAAACTTGATAATATCAGTCATCAGAATGTTGTAACCATAACTTAAATATTAAAAAGTGCAAAGCTTGGCCATTTTGTACCTATTGCATACTGATAAATAGGAAAGTTTCAACTAAGTTGTGGGTAGGTACATTTTTTGTAAGAAATAAATGGCTTTTCTAGACAGTTTAGATTCTGTTGTTTTTAAAAATGTGTGTGCAGCATGTATCTGCTGTGTATGTATAACTTGTATAATGTTAGAAGTAGCTACAGGACCTAGCACAACATTCAGGGTCAGCATGTGCTTGGCTAACATACTTCAGGTTACTATTGTTAAAGTGAAAAATTAAAATCAACAGCAGTTTCCTTGGTTAGCTCCCAGACTTTTCAAGCTGCAGCTTTAATGATTTGTCTTGTCTTACTTCAGAGGGATTGTTTAAAATGAGGAATACAAGCAAAAGTTTAGAATACTAGCACTTCAGTAACAAAGTAATACATGAAACATATATTTTATCACTTCATATTCACTCTGTTGTTAATTTATTTGCATTAAGTTTACTGATACTACTTCATATCCTGGACAACAGCAGTTATTTACATCCTACCTGTAAATTATGTCTAGATTTTCCCCAGATTTCTTTTTTCAAAATACTGAGTGAATTTTAATCGTGAATTGGGAGAATATTCTTCCTCTCTTGCTTGCACTTTTGCATGGCATCTGAAGAGAGATAAAGGAATTTTTTAGCTTTGGGAAGCCTGGAGCCTCATTAGGTGATGGATGGGAATTTCTTCCTCTAATGTGCCGCACTAAAAAATACATTCAGCACAGGATGGCAAGAATCCAGTCCAACACAGCACGAACTAGTCACCCAAACTGCTAATGTCAATCCTGAACTTTTGAAAGTGTTAGCCTCTGTGGAGAGCAGACAGATTTTCCGTGTTAAGTAGAAGGCAAATATGCTGAAATAAATGCAGCATTTCCCCACCTCCATGGGAGAAAAAAGATATTGGAATACAACACTGCTGGTGGCCAATTGTTTATATATTTTCATGGATTTTTCAGAGCAGCTGGAATCTTTGATGTGGTATGATTTCCTTTGACCTCTAGGAAGGTCTTGTTTGTATTGCTGATTTCCATCTTCTACTTCTGCTGCCTTTCCTCACACTGTATACAGGGGAGGAGAAACTTTCTTTATGTGACAAAAACTCCCATTCTCTTATTAATGGTTACAGACCTGCATTTAAATTACTTCTTTATGCTTAAGATGGTTTTCTTTTACTGAACTACCACTTTACATTTGCTGATATGAGGAAAGAGCATCTTGCTAAAAGGTGACTCTAATGGAATATATTTCTGAGGTCCAGCTGAAGTGCTTACATTTTTTTCTATGTAACTTGCAAGAGAAAAACAAGCCAAAGACACAAAGAATCACCCAGCTTCCTTTTAAAGCCCACTGACTCCTGTCTGGGAAATATGTAGAACTATGAAATGGAGATCACACACCACCCCATGCCTCCACACTCCTAAAAAATTATTTTGTCATATCATATGATACAAAGCAGCTGTTTAGTAAGAAGGCAATCTTTTGCTGTGTCTTCAACAAAGCAGAAAGAGTGCATAAGAAGGAAGATATTGGGATTTGGTGCTGATGAACCTAACACAGGACTTGCACAACTATTCTGGATGTAATCTCAGGAACCTATCTTAAAAACTTTAAAAATTTTTGGCTGGTGATCATATTTTCAAAAGCATAAAATAATTTGAAAAAAAATCCCTAAGGCAGTGGGAATTACTGATTCTTAGTCAGTGGTTCTCTAAGTAGTCACATTTTGATTTCCAGTCTTAAAAATTATCTTTCTAGCATGTTCCATTTTAGCACATATAGTGAGATTGTATGTGCCACAAAGAACACTGCGTATTCTCTCCACATAGATGGATGTGTTCCATAAAGACTATGTCCCTCTCCTGAAAGCTTACACAATCAACAAGATAATCTCAGATCAGATGAGAGAGATAAAAATTATTTGGGTCTTAACTACACTATTGCTTTTATGAAAAACATGTAGTGCTCCTACACTTTCAAGCAAAGACTGGTATTTTGCACCTGATATTCCCTGGGAAAATAATAATAATAATAATAAAGCAAACTAAATTTGCAAGGCTTTACAAGTGACAAAACTCAAGTTATAAGTGTTTAGCAGAAGTTTGTCAAAGGTTGGCAGCTAAATTTGCCAGAGATTCCTGCTGCAACAAAGCTATCTGAGGGAGAGAAGGTCACTGGGGCATAGTGAGACAACCTCACAATTCTTCCTCCTGGCACCCAAGATAGGTTAATTGTGAACAGGAAAAAAACCTCAACCTTTACAGCCCTTCTTCCTAACAAGTAGGAACCTGGAGCAGGGAAACAGAAATCAGAACAGAGAGAGACAAACAGATGGGAATGACATGAAAGAAGACTGAGAAAGAAAGAGAGGAACTGTGAGGACGTGTTTCAGAGGGGCAAGGGCACCACAGCTGTAGCAAGCTGTGAGGAGTTAGGACAGAATTTATGCTGTGACAAAATGTTTCTTTGTACCAGCCAAGCTTTGGGTAACATCCCAAAATCTGGGGATTTCTTTATTTCTTTACTGCTCTCGAGTAGGTGTGGAAAATGTGTATCAGGCCTCCTGGGGTATTGTCTGCACTTGCTGCCAGTGTTAGTGGTAGGACACCTAAGAGAGAGTTGTGACTTGCGTTTGTTTTAATGCCTGCAGACATATGAGACAAAATTACTTTTTTGGTGGAATTCTAATATTTCTCTCTAATTTAAGGTTGTCTTCAGAAACAGGTATATGACTGTACAATTAAAAGTTGTACTAGAGCATGCATGCAAAAATAAAAAATTAGTATTGCATGTGAAAAATCCTAATGGTAAGGGTCTGTCACTTTTAAGGTCTCTACTTTGCAGCTTTAGTGATGGCTTTGTTTTTAGTGATGGTTTTCTTTGCTCTGGTATATATGTGTATTTTTTAATCAGAAAAAAAAAAATGTAGAACTGTCTTAACCACTACATGATCACTATTCTTTTCTCATCTTTACCTATAGAATCAGGTGACAGGAATGTCTAAGATTCTGAGTGTGCCTTGCAGAAATACACACAATGAATTATCAGATTTTTTTTCTTAGTTAAATCATTCATAAAATTAAAAGCAAGGTACTGAATTTTCTTTTGATGTGTTTCAGTTGTTTCACATGGCTGTAAGTTTGAACACTTTCTTCTTTCTTTTTTTTTTTTTTTTCCTTCCTCTTTCTTGTTATTTTTACCAATCTGCCTGCTGCTAATTCTCAGCTTGTGGCAGAAGAACAGAGACATGAACATATGCTCTGAAAGAGAGGTTCTTTCACATTTGTATTTCAGAGAGGTTTTGTTGCTCTTTGAGCCCAATAACCTCACAAATTAATTCCTTTTGCTTGCAGTGACATCTGTTGGCGAGGGCAGAGCTGATTAACTGTGGGGCTGGCACCATTGAGGCATTTAAATGTAACAGATGTTTCTTCTCTCTTCCCACCATCTTATTTCCAAGAAAGTGGAAATGTTTTTGGAGAATTGATATAAACCTTGTTCATACAGATAAATTGAATCCCTAAATCTGGATACCTACCACTGCTGCTAACTAAATGACCACAGGGGTATTAATCACGATGTCTATCTATAAACACAAGAAGCAGCAAAAAATTGATTTACATAAACAAAGGATATTTCTGGCAAGAAAACACTATTCCTCAGTTACTGTGTGCACACAATAATTGCTCCCCATATCCTTGTAGAACTCTCCACTGAGACAAAGGATAAGAATATGAAAAGAGATACTTCAAAATTTGAACCATAGGCTTTATTAAACGAAAGAAAACAGTTGCATTCTTAAGACTCAACATTTTTACTTTATTTTTTTCTTCCATTAACTTTTTCTCTGATGTTTTCTTACTGCACTAAGAAAAATATGACATGTTGGCTTCCAAGTATTTTTATATTTATCATCTATTTCTGGTTTTAACATTAAAAAAGACTTCTCTACAAACAAATGTGTGAAAGTTTTAGAAAATTTAAAAATCTTAGATAGGACTTTTGTATATATAATTAACTGTATGAGACAACAGCTTGTCTTTACTTTTGAGTCAAAATTGAAATATAAAATCTTGTTAGTCTTGGACCACATCATATTTTCTGTGTCTGAAAAGATATATTTGCTCTTTTTTCTGTAACCTTTTTGACAATTATTATTATGGATATATTTTGGCAATGAATACATTACTATCTTTTCAGGAAACAAGTATAGGACATCTTTTGAAAGGAAAATATTCTCTAGGATAGTTTCTTCCTTTCAGTTGTGTGCAGTAAGAACGCTACAGCTTTGAGTACATTGAAAAGCATTTCAATTCATGTACTTTCATTTATGCAAGGACAAAGATTTAAATCTGTCATGTTTTATTCAAGCCCACCAGTGAGATTTCATCATATATGTGGTCTTTTTCTTAATGTGATTTTATTATTTCCCTTATAATTTTAATAAGAAGCAGTTTCTTGTGTCTATGATTACAAATGCTGTAGGACAAGTTGTACAACAGCAGGATGAACCCTCTGAGGCTGTGTCTAATAGCCCCAACCTGTTATTAGCTTTCAGCTCACGTGGTAAAGATGCAGCTTCTAAACAGTAGTCAGGTATCTCTAGTGGCCGACAGCACACAACATTAAAAAAATGGGATAGGAGGTGAGCTAAGGAATCAAAATCAGCTTAACAATTCCCACCGTCTCTGGTCTGAGATACTGAGCATGATACTTTCTTTGCTTTCATATTGGAGCTCCAGTACACGAATAAGAGGGGCTGCACATGGGAAGAATGTGCATGTTTTTTTTCACCATGTGCATATGGTAAACCATACAGACCACAAAATACAGTTAGACCACTCAAAAGCAGTTGAGATTTCTGTCAGACTTTTCCATTGTTAAACACTGCTATGAATGTTCAACTCAAAAGACAGGAGCAGGGGGACTGTAAGCCTATTCATTATTTCAAAAGATTGCTTGAAAAACAAGGAACTGACAATAGAACAATCTTACCCTTTAATTTGCTATATACAAGTTCACAGAGAAAACACCCTAACTAAAACAAAATGCAAATGAAAAGTGCTCATCTGTTCTTGTAGAGGATTTTTCCTTAAACTAACAGCACTGATGAATGCTACAACATTGTCTATCATTCAAGTCTCAGTCTACTTGCAATTGTTTGATCTAATTCAATTGATTTAGCTATAAGTGCATTGCCTGTAGTGGTAGTGAGTGACTTCAGGTTACCAGTGAAATCAAAGCCTAACTTCCCTTGCAGCATGGATCTGCTTAAGACATTGCACAACTGTTGAAGATAAAATCTGGCAAAATATGAAAATGTGGTGCCAAGAGAAAGCAGTGTTCTCTATTTATATATGTCCTTTGGGATCATCACTATAAAATAAGCTGAGTCTTTGCCAATCACTGTGTCTACTCCTCTAAAACTTAACTGTTAAAATGCCTGACAGATGGTCAAACATACCAATAAGAGCTGACCCAAATTCTAGGAGGGGGTGTTTGTATGGATGCTAATTTCTAAGTGTTTGTTGAAATGGGATATTGACATTCACCTTTTCTAAGCAACCATAGTTATGAGGGGGAAAAAAATGTCTATCAACATTGCATAAGCATGTCAATAAAAGGAAATCAAATGGCAGAAGGCTTGGTAATAGGCTCGCCATCAATATATATAATTCCTTAATGCATAATACTGTTCACCACAAATTTCTCATACTTAAAAGAGCTGTTGATTTTTTAAGTATTATCCTCTCCAAATGAAGACAGTTCTCAGCATATTTTTACAGAGTTCCTTTTGAGCCATTTAACTTGAAAACATCTAGTAAAATCTTGATATTATAAACTAAAGCCAAAGTTTTAAAACTATTTTTATGTCAAGATATAGGCATTATGGAGTGGAGTTTTTTAGTGTTTTTGAGTAGACTAGATCAGTAGATTCCTCTATGAGGAGTCACAGGGTTCCTATCTCTTCCTGTGCTCTTGTTGCAGGGGCTGTTGTCATGGTTTAGCAGTTACTTGCTGCAAAAAACTTAGGGGACCGTTTGCATGAAATTTCATTATGAGTTTTCCAGGGCTTTGAACATTCTCCCTGAAAAAATAGAGTGGTTTGGTTGTTTTTTTTTCAGAGTGGATGTTTGAAAAAAATCTGGTATGGTAAAACAGGGAAAAATATATATAAATAACCTTGTAGCTTAGTTTTGAATTTAACACAGCTGAGAATTATGCTGTTACACATGATTATATTTTAATTTATTTGGGGTTTTTTTGGTGTTGGGTTTTGTTCTTTTTTGTTTGGGGGGGGGTGTTTTTGTTTTGTTTTGTTTGTGCCTGGCATGGATAGCCTCTCCATATGAGGAAGAAAAAAAAAAAAAAAATTAAGCAATGGGACTGGAAAAGCTGTGCAAAGAAATATCACTGCTGCTTTGCAAATGTTGGGAAGTCTGACTTGTATTTGTAAGACTCCACTACCTTTCTCAGTTACCAGTACATTCTCTGCAGTTGAGAGGAATTGGGATTCAAAGCCCTTTTCATCCTGTGGGATCACAAACCCCTTTGCTAAACCCTGAGGCTCCAGGCTAGCTGCCAGCATTGCGGCATGAGCTGCAGCATCCTAAATACCCTGCCCAAGCTGGGGCTCCTTTCTGCAGCTGGGGAGGGCAAAGAGAGTCCCTTTGGCATGTCCCCAGGACCACTGGATCCACAGGGATCTGCTGTTCTCTGTCTGGTGCAGGGTTTCCCCTGGAAGATAGGAGACTGGCAACACCTGGGGTCCTTGGCAAGCCCAGGCAATGCGTGTGTGCTGGTTTATTTGGACTCCTCTTTCACAGTGAAAATGTGCAGAATTCCTCCTTTCTGCTGAATCAGCCACTGCAATGCTATTTGCTCATGAACTGGCTGAGAGAGCTGTGTGTCCGAGGTTCTTTCCAAACACAACTGGTTAAAATACTGAAAAATGAACGCAGAATAATCAATGGAAATTGTCAGCATTATTTTTCCAAATAACTACCATCACCAGTATTCTCAGATATGAAATTTTTCTATTTTTAAAAAATATTCTCTTTTTTAGATCTATTTTTCACCTTTTTTTTTTTGTTTCAAGAAATTCAATAGTTTTCAAGAAATTGAAAAATCTGTGTTTTCTAATTCATTTCCTTTGTCAGCAGAAAATATAAACATTTCCATTTTTTGAAGCCTAGAAAGATATTTGACATTTTCAAGGTATTTTGAAAAAAGCCTTTCAAATCTACAGTGCATTTCAGTCATGCTTCTTACTTACAAGTTCACAATCTCAAATTTCATTGATAAATATAATCTCTAAAAATATAATAATTCCTTTTTATATTACATAGCTGAAAGACGAGTTGTTCCCATCAAGCAAGACAGATTGAGCAAGAGATGAACATATCAGTGTGTCTTTTCCCCACAGATCATTTTGTCACCAAAACAGACAAGTTGTGAATATATCACAATTGTAATTTTTTTGCCTGATAAGATGAAACTGAGTTATTTCTCTTGACTACGTGTCACCATTTGCTCGAAGAGAATGAGAGGAAGCGAGCACTCCATAGGACTCATGGACTATGCTGTTGTGCACTTTTGGTGAAAAGACCTTAATAAACAGTGTTGTTTAAGTTTTCCAAACTGTCCAAATTAATTTTTAAACATCACATTATAGTTTCTCTTTTAAATTATATAACTAATAATTCAGTACCCATACTAGGTTTTTTTTTTTTTTTCCCCAAATATAGATTCCTAAATATAATTTATATATTAAATTATATTAAAATTATATATGATTTTACTCTTCTCTTTATTTAGCTAAAAAAAGTCATATGTTAGTTTCAGCTGTAAAATATGCAGTATAATTATGAATGCAATTACAACATAGTGGAAGAAATACAAAAAATAAATTAGTATTTGTACTTAGACTTCAACAATATTGTCAGGCCCAAAAATCTACACCGAGAAGGGGCTAAGGACTTCTACAGTTACCAGAATAAACTAGTGTTAGAAGAGATTAAATCCAGCATGAAGTTTTTCCCCTGAGACATGAATATTTTTCTCTTGAAAGTGTGCATAATAATTACAATATCCTTAATTCCATGAATATTTATGAAAAAAAATTATATTTACCTTAAGTCATGCTACTAAATTCTACTATGGCTATAGGGTGTGAGCAAGTAGTTACTTTTATTAATTAATATTTCTCACTTAAGTAATTTGACACTGTTATCTGACAATTTGTTAGTAAGAAGAGAAGGCAAGAAAAGGAAGAGCTGCTTCTAATGTTCCCAAGAACAGCAATTTTTACTTTCAATCTACGTGACTTAAAAGTCTTGAAGGATGAAGGCCTGCAAAACTGAAACACACTACACTAAGAAGGAAGTCACTTTGTCTTGCACAGTCTTTTTGATAGGAACTGCTGTTTTGCAGCTGATTAAACTATAATTAAAGTGATCTATTTGCATCACATATGAACCAGCAGCAGGTTTTCTACACATGAGTACGTTTGGGATGAGTAAAATATTACCACAGATGAACTCAGCAACTCAAGGAGTACAGAGAAATTTAGAGAAAGTGTTTGCTCTTTTGCCATATTTTGGGTTTGCTCCTACAGCTGAGGCCATTTTAGTTCTCAGAAAAAAATTCAAGGCAGTGAGGGCATGAACCCAATATAACACCTTTCCTATTAGAGGTTCAAATACTCTTACCTTCAGGATGTCTCATTGCCTAGACAGGAAATCTTGAAGAATAAAAGCCCTCATGGTAGCTCTCCTGAGATCTCACAAATTAAAAAAACCAAAAGGTATTTGTCTCTGGAATCTTACAAAAAACAACATTTCTCAGAAAAAGTTGGCACAATCCAATGAATACACTCACGGTTTATGCAGGGGGTCACCTGCTGCTTTTGGCACAGAGAGGAGGGACACTCTCTCACAGCAGTTCTGATGACTTCTGGTTCTTTTCAGGTTTATCAGGGGAGGAAATTTGGGAATCAGATCAGGAAACTTTTGTTTGTCAATCATTGTGAGAAATAAGCTAGACCATTTGTCCGCAATTCAGGTACTCAACAACCTTTCTAAGGGAAAACTGCAAAACTGTGAATTACCTGAGTAACATAGGAATAGTTTTTCTTTGTACTGTGATATCAATTAATTGGCATACATTTTTGATGCGTAGCAATAATACAAATTTCACAGAAATTCATCTGTTACCTTAGAAATAAAGCACGTAGTTCTACAAAGCTTTCCTCTTGTTCTCCTTCCAACAATTGACACTTGAAAATTTAAGTGAAGACAATTAGCTCTAAACATAACGTGCCAACAGAAAAATTAGAAAGCAGCATCAAACCTCTGTAACGAGGAACAATCCTTTGACACTTAATCCTACATTTTCTACCACATCTGCACAAGGCAGAGTATGCTCACAGTGCTTTTTATAAATTCATGACCTGGTCCCATTTTATCATAATTCACTTTGCTCTTTTCCAGGGCACATTACTCATAATAAAGCACTAAGATTTTTCAAAATACATTATTTTGAATCCAAACGTAGCAATCCAAACGTCTCTTCTTTCAGTTTCCATATGTTTAGGGTTGGATTCTACTTGTTTTTTCTTTGTTTTTTTGAAAAGCATTTCTGGTAAGATAAGACCTCTTGAACAAGTCAATACACTTAGTCTGAGCAATTTGCTCAGAAAAGGCAGAACAGAGCAAAGATCCAGCAGCTAATGTCTTAGCCAAGGTCAATGATGGAAGTCTGAACTAGAAGTCTCATTAAATAATAAAGAACAATGTAAAATGCAATCAGATTCAAAATTACTACAGTCATATTATGTACCTGCATAATAGATTGCAAATGGACTTCACTGCACATTCAAATACATTGGTAAATTCTAAAGAAAAGAGTACAAGATATGCAAAAAATAATAATGCATGTAATAAACTAACAAAATATAGATTTCAAGGAAAGCATAGGAAAAGGCTGTACTAAAAAAAATATCAGTCTGTCCTCTTTAATGAAGAAAACAGCCAGGAATATTTGTTGGAGAAATCGTCATATAATAAATTCTACAAAGGGCATACAGTTCTCTTTACAAGAATGCAGTTCTCTGTCACAACATCATGTCTTCCTTGATTCATGGTATAACAAACACTGAGAAACTAGAAGTCATTCTTACTGGAGAAGATCAAGAAGATTTTATAAGGTCCTAATTTCAAACTTTTGAAACTGTGAAGGGATTGATAATATTGATCCCCATTGCACTATAGCAGTTATACTTCTGCCTTGGAGAAGTTTGCAATCTCAAAAGTAGTAAATCATTAAATTTTATCAAAGCCCCCAAGGTAAATAGAAAGCAAGATTTTGTGCTTATTTTTTTATTTTTCAGGTATGATAGGAAAAAAGATAGAGGGGTAGACTTAGTAGATAGAATCATTTGGGACAGTTCCAAATTTACCACTAAAAATTTGCACTAGGTTTGCTCTCTGCTGATGCTTGGGTTGCAGTCTCTGAAGTGCTGGAGAGATTTACAGGTGGAATTATGACACACTTATGTAAGGCCTTCTCACTAGTCATGGAATAGATACCAAAAGAGTGTTTTCCAGGGAAGATCCATTCTATGCAGACACAGGTTATAAGAAGATTCTTTCCTTTAAAAAAAAAGAAACTTTCAATCTCTCCATAATTTTAGATTATGATCAGCTATGATTTTGAAAAAAGGTGCGCAATTAGAGGGCTGTAGTCGGGATGAATTAATAACTTACCAATAGGGGCAAGGGTTGGAGCCAAGATTACATCTTTTAATAGGCCATGGGAAAGTTCATAAAATTAGGGCAAAGAAGGGCAGGCTTGAAAACAGAATTTTATTCATTCTGAATAATTTTTTTTTTTTGGTTATTTGGGGGGCACTGGGGGGAAATAATGTGTTCTAGAAAAAAGATAGCAAAGGAATCAACAAACACATCAGAGCATATTTTAGAAAATATTCAGGAGAACCTTTTTCCTTTATTTACAAGTCAGAAGCAGTGCTTCTGTGGTTAACCCTATCAAATTGGATCCAGCTGCTTTTCCCTAGTTGTTGTCTTTCAAATTGCTTTCAGATTGAATGCCAAATAACAGGATACAAAATTTGAATTAATTTTCAACAATCCTAAAATTTGGTAAGATTATGGCAGATAGGACACATTTTTGAAATTTGCAGTGGTTTTCCCCATTTTGACAGAGGTTTGAACTCTACTACCAGCAGCTGGAGATAAGAATCCTTGTGTTTCAAGACTAAAAGGAGACTTCTAAGAGAAAATGCTCTTCTCATATATCAGCTTGTTACAGCCATCCAGAATTGTTTTCTTTTTGCTTGTTAGATATTAAGTTTCCTCTTTGCAGACACTTAATCATCAGTGGAAATCCTCTCTATATTTGCATGGGGCTTTGTAAGGTGGACATGACATTTCCTGGATTAGTCATGGAGTCTTGTGCCTCTACCAATCTTATATTACTTAGAATAAAATCCTTGTATTCAATAACTGAATATGGAGTTGGATGTGTGTTTTTGTGAGGGTATTTTTGTGTGTTTGTGATTTTTTGTTTTGTTTGGGTTTTTTTGTTTTGTTCTGTTTTGTTTTTTCTCTTAACTGAAATGCTATTGTAACAGTTACTTACTGAACTGGTAGATTAAGTGGGGTCATTTTTGTTCTGTAATCTTGAGCAGTTACTGACCACTCCAATATCTGCTGTTCTCTGAAGATACTAAATATTTAGGTATATGAGTTTTATAAATCAAATAAGGAAATATTTATGTGGAATTTTTTTGAAGATTCTGAATGAGAATGTATCTGCAGTAAGCTTATGTATATATGAAAAGTACATGTGTTTGCCTCGAGTAACATTTGGTCTTAATTCACTATATTATGAGACAATAAAACTATATTTCTCAGTACTTCTTTGGGATCTAACTGTCTTCTTTTTGTGTTGATGATATTTCATTTCCTAATTCTTTGATACAATGACTAGAGATGAACAGTTATGAAGGGTAAAATCCCACTCCATTAAAATATTTTATCAAAGCATTTCTTTCTTGGATTATGCTGATTATATTTTGAATAAATATTCCTTAGGCCCACAGTAAATGTTCTTTTTCTTGTAAAGATTTTTTCCCCCTTTTTAATAATGGCAAGATTTGCTAAGACTTAACTGTCTGATTCAGTATTATAACCATATCAATTCAAGACAAAAAAGTAAAATAATTACTGTCTCAGCTTTTCAGATATAGTGTTACACCTCTGGCACCTGTTCAAATTCAGAAGGCATAATGAAAGGAGTGGTTCAAATGTCAAACAAGAAATGCATTCGGTTGTATAAAAACTGTGAACAATCAATCTGGTAGCCATCAACTCCTAGGAAGTGGCAAAATGAGTAATAATTAATAATTCTAAAAATAATTTTAGGATCTATACATTATTTTTCCTGCCTATTTTACTCTTATTTTAACAATTGAAGTAAGTGCTCTACTCCACAATTACCATGAATTCTTCTTAGAATAAATGAAGCACAGAAACAGGTTTTTTGAAACTATGATACAAGATTGCATTAACACAATTACAAATGGCAAGTGAAGTGTCTGAGTAACTCAAAATATGAAAGGATATACATAGGGAACTGGAGTTGTTTAGTCTGGAGGAAGGAAAGGAGGCTCAGAGGGAATCTTGTCACGCTAAACTGCCTGAAAGGATGTTCTAGCCAAGTGGAAGTTGTTCCACACTCCCAGATTACAAGTTATAGGATGAGGAAATGGCTTCAAGTTGTACCTGGAAGGTTTATGTTGGCTTTTAGCATAAATTTCTTCAGTGAAAGGCTTGTCCAGCATTGCAACTGTCTACCCAGGAAAGTGGTAGAGTCATCATCCCAGGTTGTGTTTAAAAGATGTGAAGATATGGCTATTTAGTGCTGGACTTGATGGTTAACAGATGGACTTGATTAAAGGTCTTTTCCAACCTAAATTATGCTATGATCCTATCACTGTAGTTTTTCTGATTGACCAGTGTTTTTAGAACTAAATTCATGGATAGCAAAAACTGCATGTATGGATGCTCTTTTGGTCAGCACTGAGTTTATGTCCATGGTGCTTGAAGAAGAAAGGTCTTGCTAAGATTATTCATGATAAAGCAGAAGGAAAAGACTTGATCATGGGGGCTCCATTTAAACTAAGAGATAATTCAACCACTATCTAGTACTAGTTCTGTAGCTGGATTTCTTTATAAATTGCTTTCAAGTGTATTTATTTTTATATAATAATTAATTACCTGTATGAATGAACTAAAAATCAGTAAAAAATGTTGATTCAAAACAAGAGTAAGAAACTCTTCACTAACATTAAGATTCTGATTTTTGTTTTATCAATTGCCCTTTCCAGTTCCTCAGCTCTCAGAAAAGTCTTTCTTCTGACCTCAAAGTATCAGGATATCTCTGCATCTAGACTTCTTGGATCTGAGCTTGTAGGGGTCTTGTTCAGAACTAGATAGGAATATTATTGTGTTTTGTCTAGAATGGCAGAGTAAGAGGCCTCAGGTTCTTAGAATGAATGTTTAAAGTTTCCAGGTTGTTCCATGTTCCTGGGCTGTAAATCAGCATGATGTCACAGATTTCACAGATAATAATAATTATTTATTTTTCCTTATTTTTGTTTGTTTGTTTGTTTGTTTTGTTTTAAATGGTTTTGTGATTTGTTTGTTTGTTTGTTTGTTTTTTGTTTTTGTTTGCTCAAGTTTTTTGGGATATCTTGTAGCTATGAAAGAGATCCAACCTCTGTGTACCAGGTACTAGGGATCACCACAGTACACTAAGTTTGACTTCATACAAAAAAAAATACTATGACTGAAATAACCTTAATCATTCATCTTGTGAACAGCGTTCTCTCCTAGTACAAATACATGACTTTGTTGAAACTGATGAAGCATTGATTATTTATACCAGTGAGAGTCACCCTGCATCTAAATGTCTATCTATTAGAGTTTTCTAGAAATCCCACATTTAGAGGCTGTAGCTGTTTTTTTTTAAACATTAAACCAGAATCATCTTCCAAGCTGAGCTTGTTGGTGAAGGGAAGTGATCAAAATCCTAGTCTTCTATGACTCCTTGAAGGCCTGTAAATCTCACTGCCCACATAACTGCTTCTTTTTAAACCCTTGAAACCTGTGTCAAGCACTCATGACAACTAATTATATTTGCTTGATTTTATTCCTGTCATTAGTAAGTAGTCATGGAACATTTATTTTAAAATATTGACCTTTCATATGAAACAGAGTTCTAATCCCCAAAAATAGGCTTTTTGAGAGAAAGCTGAATATGATTCATAAGAGACCCTTGAGATGATGAGTACCAAGCATATATATTAGCAAGGATACAAAGTGACAGGAATCATAGAGTAGCCCAGCTCTAGAGGGACTTCAGAAGTTCAGGTACAAGTTTTCACGGGAAAGGGAGCCTAGATGAGATTATTTGCCATCCTGTTCAACTTAATCTTGAAAAACTTCAACAATGTGGTCAGAGAGAAAATGTAATTATGATAGATGTTTATGAAATGTATCCTTTGAGGAGAGTTAATGGATGCTCTTTAACATTTACTGAAAGCAAAACCTAAAAGAGAAAGACTACTACCCTGATGTAGTACATGTATTGTGGCAATGTTCCAATGCAGAAAAAATGGTCCCAGAATCCCCAATTGTTTTCTGAGAAGAAATATAGAAGATACAGGCTTAATTTACAATACAGACTGAGCTTAGGCCTTACGAATACCCAACCCTTAGAAGGTGAAACAGTCACAGTATATCCAGAAGTTGTGAATGCCTTCTACCGAAAATTTTTAACAAAAAGTTTGACAGATCTGTGCAATGAGTTATGCACATGTCATGTGTTAGTACAGTTTAGCTTTTAGTTATTAAAGAATGTAAAAAAATTCTCCAGGTCAGGACCTGGGAATTGTTTTGGAAGAGACAGAGACCTATCAGAGAGTTAGTTAGAATATTGACATCTATTCTAACCACTGAAATTGTTAGTTGCGACTTTGGGAAGTACTATATAAAACTCCCTTATTTCTTGTAAGTAAGTCCTTTTTTCCTTCTTCTTTTAGCTGGAAAGAGACAGGTAACATTGAGTTGGGCCTGCTGCTTCCCCCGTTTTGGGGGGGAGCTGGCCGGAGGCCTGGCCGGATTCCATCGGCTCCTGGGTGAAGGGGGAGGAAAGGGAAGTTGCTGTTTTTTAAGCTACTTTCTTCAGATTTTTTCTGGGGCAGGGGGAAATCTCTGCCAAGTCCCTGATAAGAGCTATAGGCACTATTCGGGCTGAAGCCACCCCGATTTACACCGAGGGGTGGGCTGAGAAGGCATTTATGATTCTGCCTGGTTTTTGTGATTTCAGACTGCCTGGGTGCTCCGATCTCTGATGTTTCTGTAAGTTCTTCCTCCTTCATGAGCTCGGCCTTGAAACATCTAACACCAGGAGCCTCAGAGGGAAAAACAACAACTCCAAGTAGATTTAACTCTTTTTTGGTAGCATGAAGCTTCCAGAGCTCAGCCCTTCTCTGAGAGAGTGAGAAAAGACAGAGTGAACATAAAGAACAGCAGGATGAAGTCAGTAAAGCAAGAGTGAAAAGACTATTAAGACAGAGGGTTAAAAAGTTAGTTGTTCTATTCTTACTTGAGCTATAGAAATAAACTCTATATTTAAGTCATTCTTTTAAATTATGGGAAAGATATGCATTTAGGGAGATGATTGTTTTGCGTGTAGATGCAAGCAAAGGTGTTTGTGATGAACTAAGTACTATCCTATAAGATGCTTAAACAGAGATAAAATGAGAAACCTCTGTGCCAGTGAAAAAGTGAAAAGATATCTCTGTACCTTGAACTGAAGAATCCTTTGCTTTGGAGTTATTCATCTTTAAAAAGTAACACCCCAGTATGCAAAAGTATAAGACCCATGACCCATAAGCAGCTTGGGAAACTGCTTCTGGGAAGGTCACAAAGGCAGGTTTCTCCCAGCGGTTGTTTTTGTGACAGTTTAAAACCCACAAGAGAACTGTTCTGAGTTGTCAGTGGGATCCATGACTCAAAAAGATACTCTTACATCTAATGAATTGATGAAAGACTATTATCAGATAGTAGAACTGACTGAAAATTACAAGTTTTGTCTCTTTATGTTGTTTTGTAAAAAAAGTAAACAGTTTGTAAAGAGAGGGAAAAGTTTTTTTGAAGTTTCATTCCATTTTAGTTTTTTTCCAACTTTCTATTTTTTCTGTTCTTTTAGTGTAAGTTAATAAACTATTTGTTAATTTTAAAGTTAAGCCTGTTTTGTTTTTTCTCCTAGTCTCTCTCTCACAAAAAGAGTAAGTACCAAAACTATAACAGCACATCAAAGTGTATGATCTTCCAGAACAGGTTGTCCTGTTCTTATCTTCAAATTCTTATCAGCCCCACATGTGGGGCTGAGATTACAGTTATGTCCTTTCCCATAACATGCTCTATGGAAATTTATAGTCTATATATAGTCTATATATAGTCTAACATGCTCTATAGAAATTTATTATTTATAGTCTCTGAATAGTCTTATAGCCAACAGGCATATATTATTACTATGTATTTTGATTATAAAGTTAGAAATATCAGTGCAGAGCTTACTAATTCCATAAAGATTTTAATAACTGCCCAGACTTGATCAGACTCCACCATGCCATTGTCCAGTAAACATAGCTAAGCTTCAGAACAATCTCAGTGGCCGCCACAAAACAAATAGTATCTTCACGATTCAGATGTTTTACATAAAACTCTAAATCATCTTATTGCAGCATTTGACAGCAAGTTTGGCTGCCTGCGCTCATAAATATTGTACACTGATCCAGCATTTTGCAAGCGTAAAAAGTGTAAAAAATGTGAAGATAGAATTTGAATAAGAGCTAGTACAAGTATTAGAATGACACACCAATGTTGTTATTTTAAATAATTTAAATCATAAAATCTTCTGTGAATTTCGCCTAATTAGTATACCATAAAACTATAACCCTCCATTTTGAAAATATGATTTAAATCCTTATAACTTCTGTTAAATTACTATAATTTCACGATTAAATGTTTATATGTAAGTATATGAATTTTTAAAATGAAGTTTATAATGAAGGTATAATAGAATTCTTCTTAGATTTTTTTTTTTAATCAAAAGGATACACACAGTTGTGAATGCATAATTTTACTCCTACTTTCTCACCTAATAAGTGATTGAAGTTTGTTTATACAAAATTTAACTAGCTTTCCCTGCTTTACTCATTCCAGAAAATGACTATCAGTAACCCACTTTAAATAGCAGGATTTGTAAAAGTTTGTGTAATTTTATGGAAGTATTTAATCAGTTTAGATGTGCCTTTAATAAAATTGTCATAATATAATATAAGGTGATCATTGCCAAGAGATAATTTATTTGCATTCACAATACTCCAGGCAATTTTTTATTCCCATTTCCCAGGAGTGAAACAAACATGATATTCAAAATTGCATGCCATACTGTGATTATCTGAGGAGATAATTCAAGTCATCACACAAATGTGAATTCCAAGCAGAAACTAGGTTAACAAGGCCATGCAGCACTTTTGTTTTGGAACAAAACTTTGACTGAGCATTCAAAGCAGAGTTTGAGTGACAGCAGAGCAAAATGCAGTACAAATACTACAGTTTCAGGCAAAACTATGTTAAAGAATATTACACAGGATGATTAGCCTTCCAGAACCAACAAATGTCATCTTTTTAATCTCAGACTGCAGAGTCTGAATCATAGTCTTTTGTATCTGCTTCAAGAAAAGCATAGATTTGAGCTTTAGGACTAACGATGCCATGAAGCTGTGGGTGAGTGATTCATTGCAAGACTTTCCTCTCCAGAGGTGGGAGGCACATGATTATTCTTCTGTTTCCATTGCTCCATATTTTAATGACAATCATGATAATCTTCTCTTGGCAGTCTTTATCATGATTATAATTTGATTTATTATATGACCTCACATTTGGTTTTGGAATTAGGGATTTTTTGGGTTAGACAACTTCCAAGGTGCTAGGATCAATTAGGATTATTAATTATCATTGTTTATGTCAGAAATTACTCTAAACATTGACATGCTTTGCATCTTAAGAACCTTCTGTGCTGGATTTTTCCTTTGTAAAGTGCTATAATTCTGCAGAGGCAGATTCTGGTTCTGCTATTACTTGTGTTACATATACAAGATTTAAAGATAATTACTTTGGGAGGTTTAGTGCCAATGCAATATCTTTAAAAATCACTTCTCAAAATAGTAGTTTATGGTAGAGAACATGTGTATTTTACCACCAGCTTGCAATGAAAATGTGGAACAAGAGGCATTTAATATGAGAATATGAAAGACTATAAGGACCAATGTTTAGTTTATTGAAAAGGAATTTCTTGGCATTGAGTTATACATCAGTTTTTAGAAATCTCCATTTTATTGAAATCAGGCACTAGCCTTATTTCATTGCCCCCTTGACTCCTTGTCCAAGAAAGGAGTAATTTCTAAGTCAAATACCCTAATACAATTGTTAGTATAAATCAGGAAACCAGAGCAAGACTTTGAAAGAACATATGAAATTAATTTGGCAGCTGAGACACATAACTGACATCTAGAGATAAAAGCATAGAAAAATATAAACCCCTAATAAATGATTCTGCATCACCACAGTTACTCAGTCTAAACATCCAAAGCCAAACACAGCATAGGGCTTTACATATAACAATAGCTTAGAGATAAAATTTAGGTAAGATTGTTTACAAGTTGGAATGGTTGTATGGGAATATCCAGGCTAATGACAGTAATTTTCTTCTATCTGATCATTGTTGCATCTAGTGTTGCATCTTTTCTCTGCCTTTGATAGCTCATGGATGACTTTCCTTTCTGACATATATGTTAGAAAAACCGCTCAGTCAGTCACTATGCTTCTTGATTTCAGTCACAGAAATATGGAGGCCCTATCAAGCATTTTGCTCAGTCTCTTCATAATTCCTATGAAGGAACAGCATTATCAGATTACTACAATATCACCAGAGATATTTTTGTTCACCTTTAGTGAAGGACTAGTGATTTTATGAAGGAAGGTATTTCCAGCCTTGTAGAGTCAATTGTTTAGTTAAAGGAAACATAGCACTAGGTGGTGTGGAGTGACAGATATTAATGTCCTCCACTACTGAGATCCCTGAACTATTCAGTTTCAGTACTAAACAACATTTGTGAGAAAACAGTTCTTCAGGGAAAAAAAAAAACAAAAAACAAAACACCAAAAAACAAAAAACAACAAAAAAAGTTCAAATGTAAGTGCAATGTGGGGACTGCTTCTGGGTTAAAAGATGAGGTCTCTTTTCTACTTATCTCCCAACCACCAACTATTTTCTCCTCATCAAAGATTGCCTGGCATGGTGCAGATTAGATTTTCTTTCATGTTCTCAAATGCAGAAAAGAAACTCCTTTGTCAGAGAGCTACTCAGCTTCAGGCGAAGAGAAAATCTTCATCCTGTGTGAATGCCAGTTAAAGTCAATTGCAACCCAGCTGGTTTTTCTTGGCATTAAAAAACAATGATAAATACAAAATACAACTCCACCACAAATTTACCTCTAATTCTTCAATGGTTTTGGGTGGATTCTTAGCTGATAATAGGCATGCTGATGTATGAGAAGGAGGTATTTTATGTTTGAGACATTAATTGTGGAAAACACTGACCTTTAAAGTCTTGCTCAGACAAGAAGAAATATATAAGCCACTGTTCTGCCAGGTGGAGAGGGTGAAACGGACTAATTATGTTTCGAGCACAGTTTACATTGTTACTTATTTAAAGTGTACCTAAAATACCTTTTCCACAGCTTTGTTAAATGGCAGAAAATGAACAGATTTTTCATGTGTGAAACATATTACAAATACCCTCTAGCTCTGATTTCACCAAAAGTGCATTTTTTAACTTGCTGTATAGCAAAAAATCCTTTTGGTCACTATCTTTCCTTATACAATCATATACAATCAAGAGAAAAATCTCTTAAGAATTTGTAGGTGGTATTAATAGGGGAAAAACTGCATGCAACTCAAAATCATTTCCAGTGGAAATTTAAGCATGAATGATACTTATTCATCACTTGCTCATAATTAGTTTGCTAACAGAGAAATAAGAGGGGTCAGAAGAAAGGAAAAAATATCCCCATGCCCCTCTCTTTCCATATATACACAAAAATATTTATGAACACATATATATATATATACACACATGCACAAGTAGCATATATCCATGTAAAGTTACTAGTGGATTAATAACAAGCAACAACTTATGACAGGAAATTAGGAATGTGATATCTACTTTGTACAGAGCAAACTTGTAGGAATGATGACAGATGTTCATTAGATGACTTTGTTAAACAAAAATACCACACTTTACTCTAGGCTGTTATTAAAGCAATTACTTTTTTCTAGTGCACAGTAAAAGCTGTAGCTTTGTAGTATTCTAGTAAACATTATTACATTAATATAGTGAATTTACCTGATTTATCTTTCATTACCAAAACTCAAAATGATATTCTGATTAATGGTGCATATTGTAGATTTTGCAGATGCCAGCCAGATGTTCAGAGTAAAATAATGGTTTTGGCTTGGGAAGTAAAGTATAAATCATATGCCTACATTGACATACCTAGTGGAACAAATGGAAAGCATTCCTTAGTGTATTTTCTATCTAGCTCCCATTTATTCTTAGACAAGATACACAACACAACACCCTTCAGCCTTCTAGTTAAAGCTAAATCTAATGCTAAAGCTAAATAGATGAGAGGACAATGCAAATAATTAAAAGCAAGATTTGAGCTCTGTTGGCAATCTCTTTTGCTGTAAGTACTCCCTGCCTCTTCCAGCTGTCTGCCTCACAGGACAGGGCCTGAACACACAGCTCCAGGTCACTGGAAAGGAAAAAGGAAAGGAGGAGCTGCTGACAGCACAGTTTCCAGCAGCGAGTCAAGCACGTGTCCCATACCCATCATCATATCCTCTCTTCTAGCCTATGTTTCTACTCATGTATATATGTATCTGCCCCAACGAAAGGAAGAGACCTACTTCTTTTTCTGCAATAATAACCAATTTCAAAGCATTAATTTTTCATCCTTCATAATAAGATTCTAAGATGGCGTGCCCACACTAGCATGTTATTCAGGAGACAGGAGAAAGGAAACCTGAGTGCAACAAATCTTAAGGACATTTAGGAAAAAAAAGGTTGTATCCTTATCTGTCTCTGGGAGCACTCTCCTGTCCTTCAAATACTTGTAACCGCTTCCAAGTCTTGTATATCTTAGCAAAGGAAATTAAACATAGACCTCATAAATGTCTTCCTGATCACTGTCCCTAATTACAAATATGTTGCTTTTAAAGACAACAGCTGAAGAACCTTTGTTCCTCTTGGGTATGGATGAATGGCCAGGAACTTAAGTTTAGGGACAGACAGAAAATAGCAAGGGGAAACGTATAGTGTATTGTGTGCTCAGCAGTTCTCTGATGCCTGCCACTTTTTCTGCTCACTACTCTTCATTACTTCCAGAGCATCAAAAATGCATCAAGATCAGCTACTGCTTGAAAGCTTTCTGCAGGGTACAGATTTTTAGTCACACTGCATTGAACAGTGAAAGTGGAGCAGAACTGCCCTGTGCAGAAGCAAAAGAAACTAATAATGGATTTTCCACCTTTCCAAACAATAAATGTTTACTCAATATATGTCCACTCAAGGTGTGCAAATGATGGTCTGTTGGGTGAAGTGCAGTGCAATCAATAGCAGGGATTTGAAAGCAAACATCATTATTGCTGTCAGATCCTGGTCTTTGATTTGGATTATGTCAGTTCTTTTGATTCTTAAGGGAGATAAGTATTATGGGTTGGCACAATTTTGTTTTAGAAATGTGAAATGTTTTTTTCCTTGCCCTGTGCAGTGGTTTGGAGGGGGCAGGACAGGGACCTATCAAAAAGCTGGCCAGGATATTGGCAGCTAAGTTGACCAACTGGAAATGTCAATGCAACTTTGGAGGGGACATTTAAAAGTAATCTGCTGCTGATCGGCCTCTCTTGCTTTGGAATCAGCCATGAGG
>JAIXNV010000062.1:3795418-3826771 GCA_020917445.1 Riparia riparia
GGCAGCAGATGTGTGACATTGGGAGCACTGGAATATTTTGTCTTGTGGCAAATGTGTTCATAATATTTTAGAGAGGCTCTTCTCCTAAAAAGTTATGAGTGATTATGTCTAAATAGTGAAACTGACTGAAAATCCCAAGTTGTGTTTTTTCTGTGTTGTTCAATAAGAAAGTTAATAGTTTGTAAAAGGAGAGAAGCATGTTTTAAAGTGTCATTCAGTTTTAGTTTTTTTTTTTCTTTTTTTCTCATTCTTTTAGTGTATGTTAATAAAACTATTTTTATTCATTTTTAAGCTTTAGCCTGTTTCAGTTTTTTTCTCCTAATCTCTCCCGCCCACAAAAAAGAAAATAAATGCTAAAACCCCGACATTAATTAGTGTTTCCGCCCTTTTTAAAAAAATTTAAACCATCACAATAAGAAAGCAGGAGGACATACAACATAGTTTATTTAATCTATTGCATTTATCATTGTTCATTGTACTGTGCACTGAATCTGGACAGTTAGTCCTTGATTCATTTGGACAGGCCATAAACTACTAAAGCTGCCGACTTTCCAGTGCAACTGCCAGTGTTGATGATCTCTTACTTTATTTCTTGTCTTTCTCCAATACAGTGCTGAAGCTGGATCTAAGTGTTTGAAAGGGTAAGACAACAATTTTTCCTCTTTTTTTTTGCCTCTTAGTCCTGTTTAGAGTATCTGAAGATAGTGGCTCCAGTGAGTCAGCAAATTTATTATAACATTATAGAAATTAACTAGCTCTGCACTGCTGCCATATGATCATGCCAATTTTGTAGCTCCCATAAGATCACAGAGCCACAGAAACACTGGTTGGAAGTCCAAACTTCTGCTGAAAGCAAGACTATTGCCCACACTATGCTTCTATCTTAAGTCTTGAATAAGATGGAGACTTCACAGTGTCTCAGGACAAGTGCGGAAGTATATTTCCCAATAAAAGGTTTTTCCTGATGTTCAGTCTGAACTTCCCAATATGCAAATTTGTCCCTTTTTTTTATACCCACCAATACTGAGCAGTTTGGCTGTGTAATATCTGTAAACCCCCCAAAGAAGTTGTATGCTATAAGAGCACACTGACCTCCTTCTCTGTCAGGCTACAGAAGCCCCTCTCTTCTTACAAATTGCCAGGTACTGAACCTTTGGCTATTAACATTAGAGTAAGCTATTGGTTCCAGATGAAAATGGCATTGGAGACAGTGTCAGAAACGTCACTAAAGACAAATTATCTTTTGTTTGCTACTGTCCCAGGCTGGTGAGGTATAATTTTGTATTGACAGATACTTCTTGATTGCTGTAATGCATTAATTTAGTTTATATTGTGTTTTATCGGATTTGTAATGTTTTTTCTTGGTATCACGTGGTCTGTCCCTGCTCGGCCGCGCCCATCCCCCACACTGGAATGTAACCCAGCTCTGTTCCCCTCCCACTTTATCCCTGACTGGGCAGTGTCTTGTCCCTGCCTCTGGGCCCTGCCCCCTGGGGAAACAGCCCCGACACAGGACGAGCCTCGTTTTCTCTGGCACTGGTGAGCCATCGGGAAGGGCTCCAACCAAGCAGGGCAGGACTCAAGAATAAAGCTGTTATATCCCACCCGGTGAAAGAGAGCAGACTCTTTTCCTTTTGCCATTGGCAGTGGTCTAGTCTCATAAAGAAATACAAGACCTGACTGTTCCTGATTTCTGTATTTTTCTTCATGTATATGTTGATTTATTAAAAAATGACTTAACATATGAACTATCCAGAAAACTTAAGAAAAGTCAGCTTACATGACATTGACTCAAAACATATCCTGCCTTTGCCTTAAGCAGTAAAATCAAAATGCAGTAGAGGTTATATTGATCTCTGACCAACAGGAGAAAAGACTACATGTTAGGCCTCACAAGGATACACAGAGAAGATTTTGTATCCTCAAATTCATATAAATTAAATAGCAGTGCAAATTATCAACCAAATATTTGCTGAGAAAGTCCACTAGAAATCTTCTCCCTGGCTGACCTGTTCTTATTCCTCAGTGTTTGACTTTTAAGACTTCAGGTAAGCAAGATATTCATGGTTCCATTCATGCCAGGACATGTTAACCTAAATGATTCATGGTTCCATGTATTTTCCTCAGCTAGATAAATACAGAAATCCATTTGTTATTGTGAATGAGCAGAGTGGAATAGCAGGAGAATGAGGTATGATTGTTTTGCACAAATTGTATTAACTAATGTACGAATTGAAGGTTATTTTGTGTTATAACTGTTGACTTGCACATACTGAACAATCTCCATGATATGTTATAGATATGAACTGTAACTTTTCAATCTGTTACCAAATATGAAAGGTATTACTATGAAATCAAACTAAATTTTAGTGCACTGTAACTTTTCTTTTTGCTGTTTCTATCATCTATTATCCATTCCCAACATAATAACCTTGGTTGTTTTCAATTATAATTTCAAGATTTGTTAGAAACAAATGTGTAAATCCCAGCACTTTATCAGCTCCTGCATGAGATTCTTAAAAAGGCAAACATTAGTGTCCCAACTGCTATGAATGCAACAAACATATTTCATTAATTTTTTTTTTTCATTATTAAAATGACCATATAAAGGCACCTACCTTTTAGCCTTGTACAGAAAACACAATAGTCCTGGGCTGAATTTCGTCCTTACTCTTTTTAATATCTTTTGGAGAAAAGAAAAATATACCATTAGAAACATTGGTTCCTTGTACACCCTTAAAATTTGTATTTATTACTCTGTCTGCACCTAAAAGTATTTAGAGTACTAGATGTCCTAAGGCTTGTGCTCACCAAATGATGAGCTGTATGAATGTTTCCTCCACAGTAGCAGGTGGAAGAAATTATACTTCCTTTGGTCCTGTAAAGGGACAGCCAGAGGGGATAAAATCTGTTGTCTTTGAAAGTGTCAGATTCCCACTTTTGCTGCCAGAGCAGCAGGCCTGGAATGAAATGTGCACACTGTGAAGTAGTCCTGGGTTTCTGCCTAGGTTAATCCCAGATCCGACTTGAAGCTAAGGTGCCCAAGCCACTAGTGCCTCCTCCCCATGACACTGGGTCACCCTGCACTTCTGAATCCTTCTAGATCAAAGTTGTGACTGCATTTCTGTTGAATTAGGCAAAGCAAGATGTGGAGCTCATCATGCACAAAGGAACCCACCTGTGTGAAATTAACATGTCAAACTGTTTTGATCAAATTTGAATTAGGTGGGTTTGTATCAGATCAATGTTTTTGTGAGGCAGCTACCAATGTCTTCATTTGATATCAGGAGACCTAAGAATGGGGATTCCTGACAGAAGTACTTAATTCACAAGTATTTTTTCTACTTTTTTTTTTTTTTTTTTGTCTAAGAGACATCTCTTAGATTTAAGATCTAATTCATTTGCCTCATTAAGCTCTGTGTAAAAATATTTTTGATTTCATTATCTCAAGATCCATTGGTCTAAATTTGGAGAAAGAGAATATTGTGATTTCTTGTCTGGAAAATAAAGTTTTTCCTCCCTTCTCCTTGCCTGACTCAGAACAGCAAAAACATGGACATATAGGTTTTAATACTGATGTTTTTTAGATAACACTTTTGTTCTCTCTCATGGAACTGCTAAACAAAAGTCATGACGTTTTTTGATTGCTCAGCAAATCCTGCTGTGTACAGGTACAGAACACAAGGGGTTAGCAGACACCTTTTTGAGTCTTTGCTTAAAGCAGTAATTTCCAGCCAGATGGAGATTTTCTGGATGTGGAAATGCTGGCCCAGTCCCTGTCTAGTTTCCCATCCAGGTCGGCACACCAGGTAGGTGTGGCAGGCATAAGGCTGTCTAAAGTGTGGGAAAGGGGGCATTCATACAAGTGCTAACACACCAAGACTTCCTCCTCACAGGATTATAACTCTGAGGAGAGGTTCTCAGGGTTGTCAGACTGCAATTGTGGCTGGCCTTTATATTGACACAGACTCCCCAGCAGAGGATATTGCTTGCAGGCCACACACACACACAACATTGACCTCAGGAAAACACAGCACCCTGTGGACCAGTCTGCCCTACAGGCTCTCAGAGAGGCTACGTGGGAGAAGTACGCCCTTCTGCCTCAGAAATTCTCCAAATAGGTGTGTGGCTGCAGAAAACACCATCAAATTCCTTATTAATTGTGTTTCTATTGCCATTAAGGGCACTAAAGATTCAGAGAAGCATGATGCTAGAGGGCAGAGTAAGTGATGATGCTGCAGGTGAATTAATTTATCACTTTCTCTTACTATTGTTAATAGCTTTTTCATGTCTATCTCTTTTTTCCTTCAGAAAGTGTTAAAACTTTTTGAGTAGAGCAGCCTTAAAGCTGTTCTTTGGAAATATATCCACTAACTTACAGAAAAATGTGCATGTAAAATCATTTTAGTATGCAGTTTAGTCATCTAAATTTTTATGATTTTTTTTTTTTTTCTTGTTGGTTTACTTTTCTCTTCCTAATCTGCATAAACTATTTTTCATTTGTTATAGCTATCCTAGCCAACAGATGGTGCTATATATAACATTTTTATGATATTGTATAAAATAAAAATAAATACCACAGTTAAATTGTACAGGTAATTACTTTGTTAGAATATAAATGTGGAATTGAAGTTCACAATAATAAACGCTTATCATAAAAATTAGATGCAAGGAACAGTAAGTGTTGAGAGTCACTGATGAATGTTCATTTCAGCCAGCATGTAAGGAAGGATGGAGTTGCATATGTAAAGCTGGCTGTGGTACCAATGCTACTGTGCTGTTACAGAAGGATCTTTTACAAAATCAGGACCTCAGATTGGTAGATTTTAAGAGCACTAAAATTATTAGTGTCTGTTCTGGTTTCTACTCTCCGGGATTAATACACTTTATCTAAATTGAAATAGAAAGGTGTGGTATGCCACGGGTACACATACAATTGAAGAAGGACCACTCCAGTATATACAAATTATGAAATTAAATTATCAGCACCATAGTTGAGCATCACCAGTGTTTCACACTGTGCCAATATTTCATCATCCAGACAGTTGAGCTTGATTGTACTACTCATGCCTATAAAGCAAATCATGTACATGCAAAACAAATACAGTTTTCTGTGGGCTTGGACTTTCTGTGTGTAAAAGGGATGAGAGCTTCACTAAACAAGGCATGACAAAATCTACTGTGGTGAATATATTCTGTTAAAGCTGTTGTCAGTATCACCTTGTGTAATCTTTTCTCTTTCCAATTACAATATTTTTTTCCAAATTTGCTGTTTGTTTTTTTATTTGTTTGTTTTAACTTGACCATAGTTAATCTTATTTATCCATTCTCATTCATCTCAATAAATTCAATAAGCAAATTATATTACTTAAAAAAAATCTTCTAGGAAAGGTAGGAATTTTTACAATATAAATATAAATAGACCAAGCCAATTACAAATATTCTATGTGGAAAAATCATGTGCTTTGTTTTTTTACTGGAATGAGTTGTCAAAGACACAATCAGTGTGGAATAGTTTAGGAGGGCTCATCATATGTTTCAACGAACACTGAAACAAGATGAACTGTCTTACAAATGCTGACACTCAGGTCCTTGAGCACACAAGTAAATGTATTTTTTTCCCTAGACTTTGAAAATATTTCATTTCATTACGTGAATGTTTAAAGTTTGATAAAGTGATCTTCATTTTACAGTTTCATAATACTGAATTTCTGGTGACAACTGCTAAAAATACCTCAATTAGCTATTTCCCATCTCATTTTATTTTCTTATTGTTCACACAATTAGGAAAAAAGGCATGTACTATCCAGAAAACTGTTGATCATTACTGTTGAATGAAGATTTTAATTTTCAGGCACAATATAACAAGTAGTATTATGATAATTTCACATACTCAAAAAAAAATTTAATAAAAATTCCATTTCAGTCTGATCTGCCTCACAGATTTCATTAAATTCTATACTGATTAATGATCAATATTATAGAATAATAAGGAATTATAGAATACTGCAATGATTTGGCAGTGTGTCAAGACAATTTTTAACTGAAATTGAATTACTGGTGTTTGCTAGTCTGAGCAAGGAGAATGATTTTTTTTTTTTTTTCTTCTTTTCAGAATGAACACTAGTTTGCAGTGAAAAGTATGAAAACTTCAAGCCCCTTTCAGGATGGCCAAAATAAAACATTCAGTTTTTTCTTCCAACTTTCCCATTTTCCTCTTGTGAGTGAGGTATCACTAGGTTAGTACTTTTCATCATGGCATGAAGTTGTGTAGGGGGAAGTTTGGGTTGGATTTCAGGAAAAAGTTCTTCCCCCAGAGGGTGGTTTGGCACTGAAGAAGCTCCCCAGGGAAGTGGTCACAGAAGCAGCCTTACAGAGCTCAAGAAATGTTTGGACAGTTCTCTTGATGTGATTTGGAGCTGTCCTGTTCAGGGGCAGGAGCCGGACTTCAGGCATCCTTCTGGGTCCTTTCCAACTCAGGACATTATAGCACTCTATTATTCTATTTTCAATCATTCTTCTGTAGCCTTTAGACCTGCTTCTGTAGAATAGAAATGCTTTCACAAAGAGTTCTTAGGGCCATTTTCCTGTCAGAATTTGAAAACAAGGGAGGGATATTCACTGCTGGTGCACAGGTTATATAACTGAGATCACTGAAAAAAATATATCCCTGTTACAGCTGGCAGAGTAGTTCTCCAGCTGGATCATCCACATTTGCCACAAAGATGAGGGAGACAGGGTTTGTGGGGCTGTAAATGGAAAGCAATTGTAAGAATTTGGCCCTCAGCAGAATTGTTTTGGGGAAGTGAAAGCAGGAGTAGTAAATTCCAGGAATAAAACTGACAGGAAGTTCCTGGGTTTATATAGGACAGTGACACTGAAGTGGAGTTCTTTCATTTTTTCATCCTCAGTGGCACACTACAAACCATGATCTGAATTACACCTTTCCCTGTGATGAAAGGGTACATGCTTTATCTCATCCTCTCTGTCTCTCTCCTCAGGAGGAAGAACCTGTTGATATAAAGACTTAAAGGCAATAATGGCAGAATGGCAGCAGCTGCCATGATGTTTCTACCAGAGACCCATCTCCTTACATTCCTAGGAGGAAAGTTTCAGATTTTTTTGCTACCCACATTTGCTACCCAGAGTTTTTTTTCTTCCCTGGAGATTCTAGTTTTTTATTCATTGATTAATCACTTAGCTATCACTACATTAATTATTTTGTAATGATTACACAACCACAATGCAGTCTTGAAGATATTCAAGCCAGTGTAAAATGTTAACTGTAGCTGAAGAGTCAGGAGATACCAAACAAATTGAATAGACTTAAAACACATGCTTGTAGAGCACTAACATTGGTATCTGTGTTTCAGCCATTCAAGCAGCCCTGAGTTAATTCCAGTGTGAATGTTCCTTGCCTCTGTGTTTAAACTCAGAGCGTCCAGCCTGCTTGTCCACTCGTGCTGTGGATTAAGCCAGCTGTGGTTTTACTGGATGTTTGCCCTGCAAAATTTCCAATCCATCCACAACCTGACCTAGGACATTCTCTGGCTTTGTTTCTGTGGGGGACGACCTTGGTTGGATGCCTGGTGCCCACCAAATCACTCTATCTGCTCCCTTTCTCAGCTGTACAGGAGGTAGAAACCACTACAGAGAACAACTCACAGGTTAAGATACAGCAATTTTACTAAAGCAAAGTGAAAACCAGCTGCAAACGTCTTCTCAGCACCTATTTTGAATAGGCACTATGGCTTTGTGTCGTCTCCCTGCTACTCCCTGGGAAGAAGAACATCAGCTCCAAGATCAGTTGCACTTGTCTGCTTGGACCAGATTCAAAAAAAGAAGGCACTTAGAAACCCCTTGATTTCTCTATACCTGGCTAGTGGAACCCTGGGGAGTGGCTACTTACATCTGCTTTCACATCTCAAAGGCTTTACCTCTCTTTGCTCCAGCTTGTTGAAGTTATTTGAAGTTATATGTTGAAGCAGAGGTTATTACTTCTGCACCGGAGCCAAATCATCTCTCACACCTGAGAAGCCATAGAATAAACTTTTTCAGTGACTGGATCATGGCCTGTACTCAGTTGGTATAAGGAAATGTGTGCCATACAAATCACTTCTTGATATATGTGCACATTTTACCAGTTAGGTCAGCATTCTCAACCACATGACATAAAAAGTTAGGATGTCAGACTCATCTAATTTTCTGAGAGTACATTTGAACTCTGAGAGTTCATATCGCCATGAGAGAGAGCACTGAGTGTTCCAAGCTGAAGAGGGACCCACTTGTTCCCATGCTCAGTGAGAGGCTATTGCCAGAAATTACACAGCTATTCTGTGCCCCTCTTCCCCTACTTGCTTTATTCCAGCTCTTTTGACTTTATGTTCATACTGATCTCAGATTCCTTCATTCGAGAAAATAGCTCCCACCAGGTTGGAATATGCTGCTGGGTAACCGGGGTAATATAAAAGTTTGTTAAGAGCCTTTTAACTGAAATTGCAGGAAGTCAGCTTGGATGAATTTGTGTGCTTACTCACTATTTAGCTTTTTCCTGAGAAATGTTGTGTACTGCTGGGAGTTGCTCACTATCTGAGCTGCTATAATGACCTTATTTCTCTGGTACACATTGAGGTCACTGCTGTAAGGACATAGAGGAAGGAAGTTTTCATCCTTGGAACACATGAAGAAAGTTTTATTTTTATTAAAAGATTTTCTTATTAAATAACAGTCTACATGAATATATATTCAATTATTCTGATCATAATGAGGATTGCTTAGTGAGGAAAGGTCTTAGTTATGATTGTCACTCCTCATTGTATCATCATGTTGGATCTTAACAGGGGCACAGACAGGGAACATCACAGAATATCTTGAATTCCCTGTAAGCAGGATGTGAATGTCAGCAATATTAATTCACAACACCGTTATTTTGTCAAAGTTAGTTACACGTGCCATTATTTTGAGAATATTTGACTGATATAGTTGCCTCTATAATTAGGAGCCTGTCACATTTCAATTATATTTTTATACCACTTTCTTAAAGCCTATAAATCAGATAAACCCCCTTTGGGCTGAAATGTGCCATGATAATTAGTGTGGGGACAATTTTGTGTGTGCTGTAGTCTGGTGCTTTGTTAGGGGATTATTATACAAATAGGGTAGGTGTGTTGTCATATTTTTAGACCTTCAAAAAAAAAAAAAGGTATTTTCAGTTGTCACTTAACCATTTTGTTATAGAAGACACTGAGAGTTTTATCATTGCTTTGTCACAGCATCCTAGCAATCCTAAATACATACTAAAATACTCTTGCAATATAAAAACAGTATATTTCATAAATAAACTATACGGTTTTAAGAAAATGTTGAAGTAAAAAAGGAGGATCAAAAGTTAAATTGTCTTATTTCTGAACAATTTTCCAAGCAGCAGCTCTTGACAAGAGTACATTCTGCGAATGTACAATGTAAAACATTTGGATAAGTTGCAATTATGTGTAATTAGAAAAGTATCTTTGGAGATTGTGGAGGAAGAACAATTAATTACTTTAATTTGTTTTCTCAAATAAGAATTTTAGGAAAAAATTATGGTGTCCAAGAAAACCCTTAAAACGTGCAGTAATGCACAGATGTGCTGTGAAATTCTTAAAATGCGAGCTAATGTTAAGAAGATCCTCACTGAATATTAAAGAACCTTGGAAACTGCTACCCAGAAATAGACTCTTTCTCTCTGTTCTTGGTGTAGGGGTGGAGTGCCAAGAGCTCACTTTTTCAGGAAAGAGGCAGTTGTCAATTTTTTTGAGCCTAATCATATTTTGTATGTATATATGTTAGGCTCCTGGATTTGCATTTGTGGGTTATTAAGAGAGCAACTGGTGCTTTTAGAGATGTGTCATGCAGACTAAAGAATCTTCAAGCGTTTGCCTATATTTATTCTTAAATATTGGAATAAATAAAGGCATCAAATAGGTGGCGTTTTGTCTAAGCAGGCAATGCACTAGGGATGGCTCTTCCTGCATGCAGCCCAGCTGCTTTCAGTGACATCCTTTCTCTCTGGGGAGAGTATTTTACTGGTAATGGAAGGAAGCAAATATGGCAAAAAGATATGGGGAAAAAAACATAGACAAGCATTCTAAAAATCTGTTTTCAGGCTAGCAATCCAAACTGGAACTGTGGAAAAGAGTGAGCTTTTTTGTATCTGAATACAAGATGTATTTTTCAATCAACTTTTTTCTTCCAGAAGATTGTCATTATTCTTGAGCATAGAAAATTTATTGTAGAGGAAACTGGAGCAGGCCAGCTGTGAGATTGTTTAGCTAAGCAGTGTTCACCTTCTAATGGTCATATAGATAAGATTTAGTACAGCCTCTGTCCTGGGCAGAGAACAATATATTTTCAGAGAAATATAGAATTGTTTGGGTTGAAAGGGACTTTCAGAGACCTTATAATATAACCTGCCATGCCACAAGCAGGGACCTCTTTCACAAGAAAAATTTGCTTAGAGCCTCATCCAACTCAGTCTGAATATTTAGAGATGGGGCATTCACAACTTCTCCGGACAAAACCTGTTACAGTGTTTTGCCAAAAATTCTTTATTATATGTAATATAAATCCATTCTATTTTACTTTAAAGCCATTTCCTCTCATCCTATACATCCTTGCCAAAAGTCCCTACCTGGCTTCCTTATAGGCCCTCGTCAGGTACTGAAAAGCATCCAAAGCCTTCTCTTCTCTAGTCTGAAGAACCTCAACTTCCTCAGCCTGCTTTCACATCAGAGGTGCTCCATCCTTTGGATCCCTTCCCAGGCCTTTCTTGTGCTTAGAAATGCCCCAATAAGACCTTGGAGTTGTTCTTGTTGAATGTCATGAGGTTTGCATGGCCCAGGACTAAAGCATGATATTCAACCCCATCACATTTCCTTTTGTGAGGTTCTCCCAGCTGTTTAGCACCTTCTGAGCCAGCACCTCTGCATGGTGTGAGAGATAGCCTAGGATGGCATCAATGCCTTCATTACTATATGGAAATAAAAAGAACCCACCTACACAGAGATGAGGGATGCTAGACCCTCTGCTCCTACTTCTCTGTTTTATCTATGAATATAATTTAGAATGGACACAATTAACAATACTAAAACCATAGTGCTAAATAGCAGGCAAAATTAAGGAGGGTTCATAAATCACTTCATTAGGGGAGTACAGAGGCATGTATTCATGTCCTTCTGGAGATCAGGAGGTACTGAAGACCCAGTTATAAATAAGTTCCTTCTTGAGCATACCATTTAAAATAAGATTTTCCTTTCAAGTCATGCAGTAACATAAGAACAATTAAAACTGCAGTTTCTATTTGCCTAATTATGGAAATCAGGATTTCTTAAGCAAGGCTTGTGTTTCTCCACACGTAGGTTTGGTATTTGTCCTTTTATACACAAAAAGCCTTAAAATAGAGAGAAATAGACACATTGTACTACTTTATGACATCCTGCTAAAAAGTAGGAGGGAAAAAAAATGTTAATTTTAATATTTCTTCGATATGGCTCTGCAACTGAGAATTTCTTCAACCTTAATTAATTTATGTTTACTTATGTTTGCTTTTAAATACAGTAAAATATTTGTTGCTAAAATTTCAAACATAGCCACAAAAAGTTAGTCATAGTTAAACAATTGCTTGGGTTGACATTCAGTGCTTGTTCTCTCCCTTCTAGTGTTGAAAAGTTGTCAATGAGCTTGCTTTTTTGTAACTTGTCTGGGAAACTACCAGCAGCACTATAACATTTTCTTGCTAATTTTCAATATTGTTTCTTCAATTTAGAAAAGTTGGGGTTTGGTGCCTTTTCTTTTTTTTTTTTTTTTTTTCATAAGGGATACATATGGCTACAGTGTACGTATTTACATAAATTGATTGTTGTACTGGTATTTATTTTAGGAGTTAAAATTTTTAGTGCCAGCATGTGCATGCATGTCTGTATGTGTAATGCAGTCTGAGATCTGTTCCCAGAAGTTTGCTGAAGTCTTCTCTTTCTCTCTTCAGTAGTAAATGAGCAGAACTTCAACAGCAGCCAGGGACTGCCTGAGAGTGCCAAGTAGCTGAGCTATCATCTGCAAAGTCAGGTGTCAGCTCTCAAACATGAAGGCAATTGACTCCTCTGACATGTTTAAATGTATTCTAGCTCCCAGGGTTCAGCTTATGGTGCCTCATTCACTTCTGCCAGAAGCAATGTCTCTGCACAGAACCCGCTGTGGTGTGCCAATCTCCCTGACTTCCAAAAGAACCATCCTTAAGAGACACCCTTCTCTTCCAGCTCCTCCAGGGGTTTGGGACAGGAAGGCTCTTCTATTCATCATGCTTTAGACAAACAGAGGACAGAAAACATCTTGATCTTTCACTTCCTGCTTTGAGATCTGCTTTCGTTCTCCTACATGATTAATTCCTGAAGGTTAAGAAAACTTTAAACTTTTAGGAAATCTAGCTTCAGAGTTTTCCCTGCAAAGAATTTGTCCACAGCATAGTCTTTCACCCCGTAATCCACTGTAATGCTGCAGCTAATATTAGCTAATATCTAATCTATCCCTGTGTTTTCCTTGCTGTTAAGCACCGCTCAAAATAGTGCAAATGCCTCTGCTATTCAACTGTACTATGTTAGGAGAGTCTTATTTTGGGAAGGATCAATAATATAAAATGTAGATATGAAAACCTTTGTGTACAAACTTCACTTGATTAGGGCTATCAGTGCAAAGAGTAATGGGTAACTTCTATTTTCCTTGTTTTATTTTTTTCCTAGACCAGAATGGAATATCTACAGTGAATAAGAAGAATATGGAATAAAAAGTTATTTTAAATGCTTTCATAAAAACATGATACCTGTAATTATTTTCAATTCCCTTTTCTGGTTTTTTTTTCATTCACTAGATTACAGTACTTGGTAATACTTGTTTTTATTTTCATTCCCTAGATTACTGTGTCTATGCAAAACTCCATGAGCCACCATTTTTGAGTTGTGTGCTCAGAGCACATCGGCTACACCTCCCGACTCATTCATCTTGGTCTGTAATTTGCTGCACAATAGTGGTTGTGTCCAGTTGTGCCCGTTGCTAGGCAATGACCATGAAGAATGTTGCATTCTCCCCAGATTTTCCCAGTATTCTGTACCTATTTTTTGAGAGATAAGATTTATTTTTATATTTGTTAAAATGTCTCACTTTCATAATAAAAGACATTATTGAATACTTATCATTGGATAGATTCAACAAAGTACTATCAAAATGCCTTCAAGTGTGAACAAACTAGTTCACGAATATTTGTTTTATAGCTTTTAGTCCTTCCTGTACCTGTACATACAATTCTCATCCATCTAAACTATCTAGTAATTTTTTAATTTGTGCAATTTTTTTGTCCTTAATATGCTAGTCATAGAAGTTTTTTTTCTGTTATTCACAAAGTACACTGTCCTAGAGAGTGCAAAATATTGCAGAGTGTATGAGAGAAACCTAGCTCTTTGCTGAGGGATGTTTTAGAATACAGGAAAATGAGAATAAAAATGTTTATCAGATTTGACAGAACTCGACTTAACATCTCAGTTTATGAATTATATGTGAGTTACAGAGCATGTTGTGCTAATTCATTATACTAGTACTCCATGGTAGAATACCGAGTGTACCAAAGATTGGTACATTTCTGAGACACGTGCCATTTTTCTGTGAAGAGCATACATTTTAACCTTCCCAAGCACACTCGCATTAGTAAATTCATAGTGGTATAGGGGTGACTGGAATATCCTTGATAAACCTTGCAACAGTTCAGATGTAGATGGAAACACCACCAGGACCAGCTCCAGCAGAGGGAGGGTGTATAATCAGCACAGCTGCTGATTACACACCCACACAAATACAGGCTCCAGCTGTAGCTTGTGTTCCTGTACAAGAAAAAAGGATATGGTGAGTACTGTCCTCTCTGAAGTCATCTGAACAAATGGTTGGAGAGCAAGAACACTTCACCAGTGAAAAAGACCCATGAGAGTTGTGGCTGTTCAGCCTGAAGATGAGTAGATTTCAGGGAGACCTCACAGCAATATTTCAGTACCAAAAGAAGCCAACAAGAAAGCTACAGAGAGACTTCTGACCAGACCACGCAGTGACAGAACAAAGACTAACAGTTTTAAACTAAAATATGGCAGTTATTAGATGTAAAGGAGAATTTTTTTTTTTTTTTTTTTTTGAGGTTGCCCAGAGAAAGTGTGGGTGTCCCTTCCCTTAAAGTGTTTAGGTCAGGTTGACTGGGGCCTTTAACAACCTTGTCTTGTGAACAATCTTGTGAACAATGTCATGGAAGGCAGTGTTGGACTTAGAAGGTCTTTCTAGATTCCTTCCAATCCAAACAACTCTATGGTATTTCGATCTAGTAACTGGCCACTCATTATGCTCATTTACTCTAATTTTTTAATTGAAGATGTTGCTATGTCGCTGCTTTTTCAGCACTTGGGTACAACCAACTGTTCTGTGATATTTCTTTTTCCATTTTGATGGTCTAGAAGTATTTCAGGTGTCATCATCCAGAAAAAGAAAATGGAAAAACAGGAGAGCAATCAGTTTTGACTGTCCTGAGAGTGTGAGAGGAGAGGAAGTTTGTCCAGAGGTTTCACAGGCGGAGACCACCTCCTATCTAAGACACCTTCCAGAGCTTGTGTAGCAATGCTGATCAGACACCAGGTTTCCTTTAAGAATAAAAACATCTCAGGGATCTCCAAGCTGTCACTGAAGGGATCTGCCAGGGGCAAAATAAAGCGAATAGCTCTATTTAAATGCCTTGAGGACAGCTGACAAAACCACATTTCATGTGAGGAGTCTTCTGGCATCTATTATCTCCTGTCACCTCAAGATAAGTTGTGAGACCCGTGATGGATGTTTTGTAACCAAATGAGAGAGTATGAATTGTCAAGTACCATTAGACCGTGCTGCCACTGTGTGTGACATTGCAGTAACACAAGAGCTTTTGAAAGTTTCACATTACTATGCCACCCGCTGGAAAACAGACTGAGAAAAACAATGTAAAATTTAAAAAGGAAATTAATGTACTGGATATCATAAGTTTCATCAGCTGGGACTAAAAGTATAAAATGTATTATTTAGTTGATGATCTGCAAAAAGAGTAGATAAAAATTCATTTTTATTGTTTTTTACAAATATGATATTTTTTCCCATCAATTACAATCTGAAACATCGTATTGCTTTTAAATCTTTCAAGTATCCTTTTAATGCAGGAGGCACAAATGGAAAACAAGTGTGTCTAATAGAAAAGCATTTGAACAGAACAGGTCTAGTCTCTATTTATGCAAAATCTAAAAATAAACAAAGGTCCTTTGGTTGCAGGGACAGTTGATAGTCTGACCATTTTAACTTATAACTTTAGCCGTAATGATATTTTTAACAACTAAACAACTCACTGTGTGTTGGTTAACTTTAATATAAATTATATATTTGAAATAAATTAGGAAAGCACTTAAAGTGATGCTGTCTTAACATAACGTTAGGTCATAAGCAGTCCCAGAAAATACTGAGAGAAGTACTTACTGTTACAGGTTCTTTTCAGGCATGGAAATCACAGCGGTAAACAGTTTTCTTGGCACTTAAATCTCCACATCTCTCTGTTAAGGATAAATTGATTGTGAGAGTTTTTGTACCACTTCAGTGCCTTCCATTTTATTTATGGAGAAAACTTTGTACTGATTGTGTTTGAGAATTGTGTGGCTTTGCTAGAAGGTCCATACATAATCTGTGTGCCTGTTTTACACCTGGTCAACAAGAGAAGGTCTAAAGGGCAGAAAGGCAACATCCTTCCTTAGAAATATGTCTTGATCAATATTTATCCAGATGTTTCTGGGAACAAGTTCACTCTTGCTGTAATTTCACATTGAAATACTCCATTCTGAGTAGCTAATCTTACATATACTGGACTGAGTTGAGAATCAGACATTATTTTTCTGTCTCTGTTGTATGCTGCAGTCTCTATTAATGTTTATGAACACATCTACTATTTAAAAAACCTATCTGAGCAGATGTACAATAACTAAAGGTTTGTTCAGATTTCTCTAGGTCAACTGCTACAGGAAAAAAAAATATAAAAAACCCTCATTATTAAATTTTACTCCAGAAGTTGCAGACCCAGCAGTCAAGGATGACTTTGCATCTGTTTGTGTACTGTTTATCTTTCACTCTTCTGACACTTCATGTGCATCATGTACAACATTTGTATGGCATTTTTACCCTGCCTTTATCATGGGAGGGCAGGTGGGGTAGAATTTTACAGTATTTATTTCTTCTATGAGTAATTTTTTTACTGTCCAAGATATCAGCCCAAGATTGCTATAATGAAAGCAAGATTATGCTTTAATTATACTTCTCTGTCTTAAGTTTTATTTTGGTTGTTTAAGTAAAATCCACATCTCACGTTCCTGTCACTGTCCTCTAGAATCTTCTTATTACTTACCTAATAAGTTCAAGGCATTTCTCATTTTCATTGCAGACAGTTGTTCTTCAGCAGTTGATGCCAACAATTAGGCACTTGTCCTGAGTAAAGGATTTGGTGTCCATTATTATATTTTGTTTTTCTCATATGGCTATAAGGTTTTAGTCATAATATTTTACTTTTCAGTAAATGCATTTGCCCTTCTTATTTAATATAAATATAGTTCACGTAATTTAAATGTATGCAGCTTTCACTCACATAATGGACTTTACATCTGAGTTACAAAAAAGTAGAGGAAAACTGCCAACAAATTAAAAGAAATTCTCCTTCGTGTGGCATTTAATCTTCCTCCTACAGCTTTTTAAGACACTAATCTGCGTACAGGTGTACAAAGAGAAGAAATGTGAGGACTTATGTTTGCACATCATGCAAATTTAAAAGAAACAAAATACAATCAGTCTCCTTATACAGAAATTAACTACTGATTTCATATCCCTTCACAGCAATAATATATTACTTTATTGAAATATCAGCTTATAAGGAGGTTAAAAATATAAAAATTCCTTATCCTGTCCCTATTTTTTGTTGTTCTGACATTTCAACTGAGAAGGAAATTTTACCTAGAAAATTCATTGGTTAAGCTCTTTTCACCATGCAGAAGTGTCTACCTTTACTTTGCAATCAAAATGGGAAATACCCATTGCAGTTACAATGTTCACAGATTGGCTGCTGGCTGGCAGATTGTCCAAAATTATGATTTCACATGTATCAGTGGGAAATTTAAAAGCAATTTATTCTGAGATATACTTTCAAAGTTATGAAAAATGGAAGTTTTTACAATTCTTGACCCAGGAATTTTAAGGTGATAAGAGATCATTGCACAAAAATACAGCATAAAGTATTTCTGCACTGAAATTCACAACTTTGAAAGCTCTATCTCATGCACATCAAGTGCTTGGCTCATATGAATTTCCTGATGAATTTTATAAGCCATACATATCATTTGCTGAATAAATTGCTGGTGGCTTTTCCTGATGGTTCAATTGTTTGGTGGAGATTTGCCAAAGACGAGGACCTTTACCAAGGTTGTAAGATATCGATGTATGGCAGTTCTGGTCCAGTGGCATACCTGATTGTGTCCTTCCACTTTATTCAGAACTGTATCTGGAGACTAGAGTTCTGAAATTCAAAGGTATGGAAAAGAGGGATACAGCTTCTGATAAGATGATGTTAATTATGAAACTGAAAGTTTTAACTCAGATCCTTGACAACCAGTAACAAAATAAAGCTTACCTTCAATAAACATTTACAAAAACCTAGATTTTGTCAGTGAAGTTTCTCTCAAATTGTCTAGTGCTGCTATTTACAATATTATGTATGGGTTTTACTGATTACTGAAGTCATGTCTATTACTGTCTTAATTCATTAAGCATCTTTCACTGTATCCACATTCTCAAATATCCCTAGTTCCAAACACTAAAACTTTACAAGTACCTTACAAAAATGCCCAGCACTTGAGTCAGCATTTGGTGCTTAGCCAGTTTTGACAGTTTAATAAATGGCTTGCATTAAGCTGTGGCAACTGGACATGCAGTTCTCCCCACGGTCTGGAAGGAGCCCAAATCATTCAGCGCATAACTAATCCTTGTAAGTAGACACATAGAAACACCTGGTGGAAAAAGACTGATATTCTATACAGACGTATCTTTGGAAAACACATTGTAGCCTGAACATATATGTTACAGTGTTAAGAATTACACAAAATAAATGTGATTTTTGGAAGGAGAACATGCCTCTGGATTCCCCAGTCCTTCTGCTTTCAGAGCCCCAGGAAAGGATATGTATAAATTTCCCCGAGCCTGCCAGCTAATTAATTGAAATTTGGCAATCTGTTTGCCTTGAAATAGAACAGGTTTGGGGCCCTGCAGAGAAGTAGTCACTCTCTTATACATTGGCCAAGCCTATTATCTTGTTTATGAAATTAACTCACCTCAGCTAAAGATTGGATAGCAAAGGGCATCTACAAAGATCTCAGTATTACAGATAAACATGTTTAGACAAACATGCAGAGCAATCCATACTCAAATGCATTAATTCTTGCTAGGGTATGTCCATCCTGTTTGGAATGATGGAAACAGGTTGACATTGAATTTTTCTGGGAAATAGATGAAAGACCAGTGACGATCTGGTCTGGATGCTTCATGTGTTTCTGTCAAGGAATTACCCATTTGGCAGGAAGGTTTTGCTCTGTGATAATGCCAAATCATAAGCACCACCTTCATTTATGCCTGTTGACACCTAGGGGCCAAAAAATATAAAATCTAAGGCAAAAAGATGTAGAGAAGGTAGCAACTCTAGGTGCTACTGACTACAAGAAAGACAGGTTATATTGCAGCTGGTGAGTGGAAAAAAATTAATACCTCTTTGAGTGTCATTAAATCCAGGGTGTAACTTGAGAGTGCAGCCTGCCATGACTCCATGAGCAGACAGTCAATCCACTGGCAGGACAGCCTAAGCAGGAACTTGGCTGAGCTGCAGGGAGGGGCACAGCACAGTTCAAGGCATACATTGGGTGCTTTCCCCAAGAAACTGTGGGGTGATGTATAGTCATGGATGGTAGGGATACCAAAACAGGACAAGGAAAATAAGAACTGGTCTGAATTTCATATTCCGCATCTTGGGCAACGTTGTTGAGGAGGGAAGCGCATCTGCAGATAAAATCTCAGTCCAGAGAAGGCTTGAATATATGATTTACAAGTACTAAATAATCCCAGTAAACATCCTAATAATACTTGTAAAATAAATTGGCTTATTTTAAGGAAAGGGCCTTGTTAAAACAATGAATAGCAAAGCAAGAATACATGTTTCACAAAGGTGAATAGTCTGACATCAAAACAATGATGTTGTGGTAAAATACAATATTTCCACTGAAAAATATATTTCCACCCTAGCAAAAATTATGAGAAATGTTAGAATTGGCTTTGCTTGCTTCAGGGTTAAAAAAAGGTAGATTTTTTTGAGACTGTCTTCTTTACTTCAAAAATTTCTTTCATTTTCTAGATGTTTCAGAACAGGACCCAACTGTAAAATACATGTAAAATCAGTAACATCCTTTTTTTCTTAGTTTTCCCTTTCCATGAGTAACTGTTAACACAGTTTTGGTTCACTAATGCAGGAGATCACAAGAGATTTTGGGCACTGTGAGTTAAAAATTAAAAATAAGTAAATTTGCAAACATTAACACAAGGATTTTGATGGGAAGAATTATGGCTGTGCAGTAAAACTAAAATAAGTGTAATGTTTCTTTCTAAATAAGTCTAACTCAGATTCAGAATTCTGAGCATCCAAGATTAAATTTGGGATTCTAATGTAGAGTTTTGCATACTTTTTGGTGCATAATTGATGCATCATTTAGCAAACATAATTCCATATAAGAAAATTAAGAAGAATAGCTGTAATGAATCTAGATTTTCAGAAACAGACACCTGATAGAGTTGTAGAAAAATTTGCCCAGCTTCTGTTTTTACTTTACTCTCTACCTTTCTGAATAAGTTAACTGAACCTACAAGCTACTCTTCTTTAAAAAAAGAGTAATACTACCTTTTCAGTCACTAATCCTTTAAAGCCATAACTAATTATTAGGTACAGGAGGTAAGCATATATTACTGGTGACTATTAAGAAACTTAACTTGTATAGCTGTGAAAAAACCCATTTTTCAAGATGTGATATTGAACATTAGATACTCTTGCCTGGACTCAATTCACTGTCCTTGCTTGTTTCCTTTAGTAAATGCTTAGTTATTTGTTGTAGAAAAACCATTAAGTGCAAGGAGGAGGAAGGTATGCTTATGTGAGACAAAAAATGTAGAAATGGGGCTCTTGTTCACCAGGGTCTCACCAAAAGTTTTCCTTTGTCTCCTGGCAGGTGTCAGAAATACACTTGTTGTGCTCGAATACTGTGAGATGCCATATCAGCTTAAAATGGTCTGATGCAGTGATGCTTATCTTGCTCTATATTTTACTGAAGCCTGAATATATGTCACATATTTTGCTTTCTAAATCCGTTTCTGTAGAACCACAAATTTGTTACTTCTGTTAACTAAATCATTGACTAGTTACAAACACAAGGCTTACCAGCCTTCGTTCTTTGGTGGAATAACTTCTATGAGAAGTGCAAGGCCAATTTTTCTCTCTATCAGATGGAATTTTCACATTCACTCAGTACCTTAAAACTTCTCCCAAGGCTACTGTTGTCTGAGGAGTGGAACCTGGTGCCCCTCAGATACCTCAGGAATGTGTACAGGGGGTAGTTTATGTTGGCGGGTTTCAGAGATGGGACTTGCATGGGTCCTGAAGTCACACCACACTGTCAGCTTCTGACATCAATTGCTCAGACACTTAATAATAACAACCTCCAACCTCTAATTTAAAAAATGTACATTGCAAACCCAGGTCTATCAGTCATTGTCCTCAGTCAGGTGGAGATGGAAGTAGCCCTTCGGCTTGGGTGGGAGTAAATAAATGTAAAATAGTCCCAGTACCCAGAGAAGCGAAGATCTCTTTATAACGTAAATATGAAGTAATTTTCTTTATCCACTAAGTAGCCCTACAGTACACATGAATATGGTATGCTCTGGAACTGAAATTTACTATCCATTTCTTTAAAAAATTGGCATAAAATAGGCCAAAGGAATAGTGGTTTTCTTGACAAGTGATCTTTAAAAGCATTTTCTGAGGCTGTTCTTTTTACAGCAACTTTTCACATTTGATTACCATTCCTTCCTGTTTTCTGGTTCAGAACATTACTTCTCTGAGCCATGCTGGATCTAAAACTGAAAACAAGAAAACTCTACAACTGTTGTGATCCTAGGAAAACTGACTCTACTATTTCCATATCTCAGGTTTATCTTGTATGTTGTCAAGGCACAAAAAAGAGATGTAATTTTTGCTTATGATGTAATATAAAAAGAAAAATAAAAAGAAGCTAAAGCTTTTCAAGCTAAACTTTCTTTGCAGCTAAACACTTTTCAGAGGTTCCAAACACAGCAGGTAAAATATTCTAGGACTATGTTCAGATCTCTCTCAGAGCCCAAGAGTTCACTCAAAATACTCCATAAAAGAAAACAAAAGACAGATTCATTTAGTGGGGATCACAGAATTTCCCTCAGTTAAAAGCTATGTATTAATAACTGACAGAAAATATTGAATCTGTTTAAGTGAAACTCCTGACACTTCCCCCCACTGGAAACATTACCAATATTACTACAAATATTTGTGGATTAAGCTGATGGAATCTTTCAGTTACCCAGAAATGTCTTGGGCACAGGGGATTGTGTACATGTATTATCAACAGATAAAGTGCTGTATGGCCAAAAAAAGCTTCTTGCAACTGTAGGACGAAGTCTCACATGCTTCTGAGATGCAGTGTAAATAGGAAGATAGTGTCTAGGAATGTGTGAAGTTTCCATAAGAAATGTCCTAACCTACCTGCTTTGATTAAATCAAAGTATTCTAAGTGCTTTGCTACTCTACTGCAGTAATAGCAGAGCTATAACCTCCAGACACACAGAGAAAGCTTGTGTGCTTGTTTGATATTTTTTCACATTTAAGGACATTTTGTTTTGTTTTTTACAAGGAGATGTATTACGACTTGGGACAAAAGTGTGACGAATATGAGGCAATTTTGAGGGTTACAATATAAGAAATACATTAAACTATTAGAGATTGTCCAAAGGAAGGAAATTATGATTGTGAAGAACCTTGAGTGGCAGCTGAGGTCAGTTGGTCATTTCTTCTCTAAATTACAATTGGATTATCCCACCTTTGCACCAAAGTTTTCCTCTCCTGACAGCAACCATCATTAATCACTAAGATTTAAAAAACAAAAATAAAAATAAACCAAAACAATGGGAAAAAAAACCAAAAAAAACCAACCAAACAAACAAAAAAAAAAAACCAAACAAAAACCCCACCAAAACAACAGCAAAAAAACCTCACAAAACAACAACAACAAAAACAAAAACACATCAAAACAAACAAACAAAAAACACTGGAAACACCAGCAAGGCTTGTACTTTGAGATAGTGACATTAATTTGGCTTTTTTTTGTTTAAAAACTCAATGGATAACTTCATGGATTCTGTTGCTCCTTGGCATAGGTTATCATTGATGTTTTCATTCTCTGCTTTTGTTTTTAAGAGGTTCTCATTTCCTACCTCACCAGATTTGATCTAGAACTTACTATTGCTCCTTAAACTTCAGTGGGTACTGAAAAATACTCAGGTTGACACTGATTGCATATTTTTAAAGAGTTTGTCTCTCACTTTTCTATACCAAGATAATTCAGAAGTTTTCCCAATTTATTTAGTGGTGCCTGAACCATGTATAAAAGAAAGATACCCATAGTAAAGATAATGTGTTCATGGAAAATTTGACAATAGTCCCATTATAAGTGCTTGAACTTAGTAGGTATCAGTTAAAGTTTGGCATTAATCAATATATATATAAGGAGCATTTCCATATGAGTACACAGAACAGCAGAATCAGTCTGATCTTCAGTCCCTAGGCAGCTCCAAACACCCCAGAGAGATGGAGGGGAGGATTGTATAACAGCATCTAGAGAAATGAGGAAGGCTGGAAGAAAGAGTTCTTTCAGAGAATATAAAGATAGAGAAAGGACATTTATATACTTCAAAATTTCTTTTCTGGGTTTTTTAGCATCCTGATAAAAGCAGCTATTTATGCTTAATTGTCAATCTGAAAGTGCATTGGTTGAGGCTGTCTCTGTTTTTTGTCAGATATCAACTAAGGAAATATCAGGCTGTGTCAATCTAGGGTAAGAAACCAGTTGTTAACTCGTTTGTCCTTGCTGTTTGCTGTAATGGAAAACAAGTAATATTGTACATTGGAAGGAATGAATGGCTGTCTTTACAGGTGTGTGTAATGTCCACACACAATCCCGTGGAGACCGTGAGATTAGATCCCAGCTACTCTGGCTCTGTTATTAGATGGATAGTGAAGTTATGTGTTGCAGCCCAATAGTTTCTCTGTTTGAAGAGGGGTGCTGTAGCAAGACACTTGTATACCCTTCCCTATAGATTTCCCTCCCGTCGTATTTCTCTCTGCCTTAAATTCACCCATGAATCTCAAATGTTTTTTAGTTGTTTTATGGCATATGTCAAACTAAAAAGTCTGCTAGATAGAGGGAAAAATAAAGGGGATGTTTATACTAAAACCCAAATAAAGACAATATACACACACTTGAGGGAAGGTAACAGGGAAGTAGCAGTACGTAAGGGTTGAAAAAAACGTTGTTCTGCTGGGAGAATTGGTGTGCCTTTTCTCAACAAGAGAATTTTTAAGGCGATATGAAACTGGTGGACAACTTTTCCTTAGTTGGAGTAAGAGATGCCACAGTCTTTTGAGCGCCAAATTAATCTAGAGGTGTCTTTCCCCCACTGCTGGACAGTAGATTGGTTGGTGCAATGCTGTCTGTGAGGGAGATGCAGATCTTGTACTCACCTCAGGGCTCTTTCTCCAAGTGTCAGGCATCCAGCTCACCTGGCAGGCTGCGAGTCCTGGGACTGCAAACTGCAGATAACTCTCCTGCATGACTCTTCCTTCCAGGAATACCCAGCTGTGTGCACAGGTGTAGTATTGGGTAGTACCTGTGTCTGCTGGCAGCCACAAGACACTCAGATTAAGAATCCTGGTTTATAAGATTAAGGTGTCAGATTCCTAAGAACTGCAATGCTGCTAAAAACCTTGGTGTGTCTATTTGCATGTACAATTCAGTTTGATGTAACAAGAGCATTTTAGAGAAGAGATGCATTTTAGAAAATCATATTATCTCCTTGGGAACTTTGACATGTGATTACTTCAAAAACTACTAGGAATTATATCACCCTCTTCATTATAGCTGAGATGTCTGAAAGTTGTTTTCTTTCCTTACTGTTTCCATTTTTGAGTTTTGATAAATTATGACAATCTGCATTTGAGGAATTCATATTGCTTCACTATAAGCTGTTTGAATCCAGAGAGAAGTGCTAGCAATTTTATGGTGGGCTATTCTGCAGCCAACAATAGAGAGAGACAGAAGAGAAAGATGTAGAATTGGCTATTAAGGACAATTGAATTGTTAGTTACCACCCAGACTGTGATACTAGAAATCAATACTTGACATGGTAACTTCAAATCCACTAGATAAAGACACAATGATTATGGTGTCCAGTGAAAATATAAAGGAGTCTTTTGAAAAACCTCCAGTTACTGAGCAGTGGAAGAATGGGCAAAGATAAATTTGAAATTTGGAGGCAGGAAAAGGAGTGTAAAATGTTGTGATCTGCAAGAAGAGTACATCCATAGTACATCCAAATTCACCTTTTTGCAGCCTGGTAACTTTCTCAACTTTGAACAAAGAACTCTTGTTTCTGCTTAGCAAAAGTGACGTGGTACAACTTTGTGTTTGTACCTTCTTGCTTTGTTGTAGAAAAAAATCCCCCAAACAGAAACCACAAAAAAATCCAACCCGCTAAATCCAGTACCTGAGCAGCAGTCACTTCGGAGTAACTGCTGAACCCTTGACTCAGCGGACTTGCTTGCCTCTCCAGGAGCAGTTTGGCTACCTGATCTCTCATTGCTTTTTATCTTCAAATCTTAATGGAAGATTATTGTTTACTGTTACTCACAGATTTAGAACTTAGGAAGATTATCAGAATTTTGTCAGAGAGTGAAAAGTAAATGAAGACAAAAATAGTTATTGCACTAAATCTGCCTAACACAGGTATTTTTAGCAAGTGTCTGGTGATTCTGTAAGCACTGGTGGACAACTTCTAAGGCCATATGAAATCTGATGGACAGTTTCTTCTTATTTGATTAAAATAAGAGGAAAAAAAAAAAAAAAAAAAAGAGAAAAGAGAGAAGAGAGGTGCCTGTATGCTATTTTTACCAATAAAAATGTCTAAAAGGAGCTACAAATTTTGAGAGGCCCACAGGAAGATAAAACCCCAACATTTAAAAGAACTGGTCTTTCATATTTTCTCTTCAAGAGATGACAATTGTTATTATTTTTCAGAAATTATTTTTTCCATACTAAAACATTAATTTTGCCATGTGGCTGACTAACCTTTCTGATATTAAATGATGGGAAAATATCTTTAGCACAATTCTGCTGCAGCCAGTTCACCTGTATGCCTGTGTTTAGTGAGGTGTAAGAGGCTTTTTTCCTTTAAAAAGAAAAGCAGTTGCTCTAAAGAGATGCATTTGCTGTTGATAAAACCAGCGTGATTAATTTACACCTACAGCTGCCTCCAAGGCTGACAGACATCCTCTTGACAGTGTTGAGCAGCTGGATCTACCAGAAATGAATATTTCATAGCAAAACTTGGCACTTTCTGATAAACATGGAAGAGGTACTGGTGGCAGAATTGCCATAGGCCAACTTCTGTCAGCAATGAGCTTTGTAGTGTGTAAATGGTGTCTTTGACACTCCATTCTTTGACTAAGGGGTATTGAGTCAGTGCTTTTCCAATCTTCTCTTGCATCATAATGATATGTTTGGATCTTCCATGATGTCATCATATTTCTCCTCAGAAGAAAGTGATGTGGTGTTGGCAGTAATTACCTATGTGATAAAGTTCCAAAGGTAGAATGACAATTTCCTGTTCTGGTAAAGAATGATAATCAAGGTGCTTATTTTAGTTAAAGGAGGTTTTGTGTGACTAAGGACAGTTGCAAGGATAACTGTCCTTAAATCTGAAATCTGTCCTTAAATCTGTCCTTTTAAATCTGAAAAAGAGAAGGTGTCTATCAACAAATAACATATCATTGTATAAGCACTATTACATCTAAAATCGATATCTGTTTTTATTGGTATATTTTCTGTATTATTCATTCACATATTGTTCTTATACTATTCAGTTACATTACTGATTTTTTAAGAATAGCTCCTTATTTTTTTTCTGAATTAATAATTAGGATTTGATTAAAGTATATGCATAGGCATCTAATCAAGTGTTAAACCACCTCAAATGAATACATGGAGTTTTGAATAGGAAATGTGGTCTCTAACTTGGTGATATCCATCTTTTGGAGTCTGCTATTCCTCTGGACACGGTATGTTATCAGACTAGTGCAGACCAGCTATCTTTTGCTTAGGACAGAACAGATAAATTACTCACTTCAAGTTTTTAGGATCAGAATGATCCAGGAAGCTACCACAAATCTCAGCAAAAATTTGTGATGTTTAAATCTCATGGATGGCTTGTTGGATCTGAATTAAAAATGCAGAAAGAAAAAGCATTAAACAGTCATTTTCTGATTGACATATGCATAAATCAACCTTTTCTCCTTTCCAGAGCAATCAAGATGGCTTGCTGTAAAGCTGTTTTTCCCAAGTTGTTCATATTTTTACTGAAAATCTAGGTCTTACACAATCCGTTTGAAAAAAATTAGATAACAACACTCCTGGCTTGATTCATTGCACATATTTTTTTTTTTCCAGAAAAAGAAAACATGCAGTCAGGTTTATGTGCACATTACATAAAACTTAGACACTCACTGGTTTTCAGAGACTCCTCTCCCATTGTGCTATCAATAAACAAAAAAGTAACAAATTTAGCAGAAAAATTAAACACTTTTATCTCTCCAAGACGCAACAAAACTCTTGATCAGTCTTATGTAAAGATCAATTGTTGTCTAAAGGGAAAAAAAAACAAAAACACACCCACATAATTCTCTAGTTTCCCTATATTTTGCAACTTAATTGACTTTGTTGATACTTGCTAGCATTCTAAGCATTCTATACATGAATTGGGGGGGGGGGGGGGGGGGTTTGGGGGGGGGAAGGTTTAGGTTTGGGGCTATAAAAAATGGACTGATGTTGTAAAAATTTATTTTCTTATAGGTGGGACTATTGTTCATTGACTTTTACCTGAAAGTATAACAGATTGTTCTGAAAAAATGTCCTTTACATGTTTACTCGCAGTAGGTACCTACTAGGGCCCTAAGAAGGGAAACATAAATATATAACTCAGCATTATGTATAGCAAATGCAGAAGTGGCAGCATTTTTAAATTATTATTCATGTAAAACAATATTTATCTGGTACTCTTAGGGACACTGAGAGACTTTGTAGCTGTGCTGAACAGTTCTAACGAGACAGCTGAAAAGAAAATTGGCTATTGTGCTTTATAAAACTCAGAGGATAATATTAAAAAAAACAAACAAACAAACAAACAAACAAAAAAACAAACCTCCCTGCATTCTTACTCATTAATATCTACTTCATAAGCATCTAAAGCCATTTTTTGGGAAAAAAATGAACAGATACACTTGAGATCCTTTTGAGGGTGACTGAGGTTTGGTGATCACTGCCGTTGCTACTTCAGTCCCTTAAAGTGAAAGGAGCTCAGTACTAACTCCTGCAATGGGCCAGATAAAGGGAGAAAGAATTGCTCCTCTCCCCCTTTCCCAGTACCCTTGAATGGCTGTGTTCCTTAATATAAGTGTTCATATATTTTAAAACTATGGATAAAAATATAAGAACTCAAAACATATAAAAGACTCTCTTTTTTTCTTTTTCTTCCAGAGTATTATCATGAGAGGAGACAGTTTTTTGACTTGTTCGAGCACAGTGTCTGTGAGAAAGAGGTGCTTTCAGGTCAACACAAGCTATTTCAGGAAAAAATGCTGGCAATATCAGACCAGGCTTCCATCAGTGAAGTCACACAGGTCATAGTGGAGGAAAACTCTCATTAATGGTGCAGGTGTTGGTCTCAGAACTCACCAGGGTTTGCATTTAACTTGAAAAAGCAAAAGTCCCAGTACTACATTTTTTAAAATAGTATAAATTTTTCAAAGTGAAATGTTAGATACATGTATTCTCCTACCCCCTGAGGGCTATTAAGCAGAAAATAATTGATTTCTTTGACAACAAAATTACAAAAAACTATAGCAAGACCTGAAGTAATGATTGATGGCAAGATAAGTTATGAAGGAAATGTAAATTACTAAATACTCATTGAATGTTGAGAAGCAGCTGAAATGTTTTGCATCTTCAGAAAACAGTTAAGAATAGGAAGGAAAATGTAGTAGATTTGGAGTTCTTCTCAGGACATTATAATTTTGGAACTGCTGCTAAGAAGGATCAACTGGACCTTGAAATAGTCTCTCAAGAAAAGTGACAGAAGCCTTAAATATGTGACTATAACTGTGCAGAACATTTAAGAATATGGCACTGGTGATAGGACGGACTGAACAGGTGGTCCATATTAATTTCCTTCATAAGCTTTTTCTGTGGCTCCATGAACACATTCAAGAAATCTACAGTATATAAAAATCTTCTGTGCACTCCTATAACACATAAAGGGGCCCTTAAAATTTTGTATGACTGTAATATTCACCATATGTTCTTATTGTCAAAAATAGCAGCAAAAACCACAGTAATGGAAGAGAGCTTCTGAGTCTGGTCCATTTTTAACACTAGAAAACACACCACATAATCTCTTTCAGGGATGTGTGAAGCTTCATTTCAAATCTAATTAAATTTTGCCCCTCTGATTCAATCCAGTAATTGCAGCACTAGTACCTCATTCTTTTCACACAAACCTTCATTTAATTTCAGCCCATACTTAATCATGACTGCTTACACACATTTATTCTTGTGCCAGCACCATCCTTTGGCTTTAATAGCTCTTTTCTTCCTTGGTATTTTTTAGAGAGGGCAATTATACTCCTTTTTCTTCCCTTGTGTGGCAATACTAAACAAGTCAAGTGCCTAAGTGCCTTCTTGTGTAAGATAGTTTTGTCATTACTCTGATCATCTTAGTAGCACTAATTGCCACTTTCTGCAGCCTGACTAAATCTTTCTTGCATGTGTGTTACCATGCAGGAGCTTATCAAGAGCTTTATTCAGAAGGATTTGCAAGTTCCCTGTCTTGAGAGGGAATACCTCACCTGATACATTTATTTTAATGACAACAGCAACATTTGAGGGTCACAGACATCCCGTGATTGATTAAAACACTAAATCTTTCTTTTTCGCTGTCACTTTCAGTTGATGAGTTCTCTATTTTAGTGGATCTTGCCAAATGCCATACTTTGCATGATTAAATTTTGTCCCTTCTCAGTTAGTTTCCTTGACCAGGTCATTTAGTTCTTCCTGTATGTTATTGTGATTCTCCTGTGTATTGATGATGCCTCTCAAACTTGCCCTATAAATTTAATTATTACATTCTCATTTCTTGTTCCCAAGTCATTACCGTCTAAGATCAGTCTGTCAAGCTTTTGAGGATTCCACCACTAGCTTCTGCCCAGTCCTTTTAGTAGTGTCTGTCAATGTTTCTTTTCACCATTTTTCCTTCATAATTACTTTTGTAGTAATGACCATTTCCATCATCTTAGCCTGGCTATGAGCTACCCTTCTATGATATGTTTTCTTGAAATCTAGTGAGATAAGTCCATCATTCACCCTTTGTTCAAATAATACATATTATCAAAGGGCCTATTAACATGACTAAAACCATCCTTGGCAATCCTTTTTAAATTATTTTTGCCAATGTATTTAATACAAGCTGGTGTTTTTTTTTTTTTTTTTTTTTTTTTATATATATACTCCTGTGTCATTCTTCTAAAATTTATTCACAAGGTATGTATTGGACAGGTTGTAACATGTTTTTCTTTAATAACTTTCCTTGACATGTGTCTTTACTGTTCTGCAGTCAAGCAGTATCACTTCAAGCAGTTCAATCATAAAATCTTTCTACTGGACCTGACTCTACAGACCAGACGATAAGAGACTTCATCTGCTTCCTCAATCTGTGTATGCTGGCTTTATGCAGGTAGACATGTCTATTCCTAGTTCTGAATATAATTCTGCTGGCAATTTTGCATCATCCTTCTTCCTAGAAAATGAAGCAAAGTTCACATCATGTTTGTCCCACATCTGAATCACTTCTACACTGAATCCTGGCCCCTGAATGTTTTTCCTGTCCTTTTTTCCATTTCTGCAACAAGAAAATATCCTTCTCTACTGTGCGTGTATTTTTGATTTTCCTTAGAAAGGCTTAATGTGGTTTGATTTTCTTCGCTATTCTGACTTTATCATGTGCCCCCTGCTCTCCAAAAGATAGCTGACAGTCTTTTATAACAATCACCCATCTGTTCTATTTCTTACAGCTTTTTGGTTGCTTTCAGCATCTTTTACTGAGAGGAAGAATGATATTCTTTGTCAGTAGGATATCAGACAATATTTCTTAAGCCTAGGAGAACTTTCCTAAGGCATCTTCTTTATAAATTGCAATACTACAAATATAAAAAGGCTCTCAAGAGCAGAAGAGGCCTGAGGTTTATAAAAAACAGGATCTGTTCCCTTCAGTGAAAATAGAAAATAGAGGTGATTGGGATGCTTTAAGTGTGCTAAAAGAAGGAAAACAAACCAAACAAACAAACAAACAAACAAACAAACAAACAAACAAACAGAGAAGGGGAGGGAAAGGTGGAAAATTAAAGACCTGGGTGTTAGCTGGGGTTTTCTTACTCAGGTGACTAGCTGGGAGGGAAAATGTTTAGCACAACCATTATCAATATTTTCATACGTCTCTAGAGAAAAGATATTGTTTTCCCTCACTTTTTTCTTTGTCCCATCTTGCTTTTCTCTCATGTGCAGGTATCCCTGCTAGATAGTTTTGTAGCACTGAATGAGGTTTTCTAATGTGGTAATTATGTTCTGAAAGCATGTGACAAACCGCAGGTAAAGCAAGAAAAGCTGAGGCATCTGGGGCAAGGGACAAGAAGCAAGACACTAGAGGAAAGAAATATTTTATAAGCCCAGGAGTGAAGACTGGGAGGTGAAACGGATGGATGGATGGATGGATGGATGGATGGATGGATGGATGGATGGA
>JAIXNV010000062.1:3826781-3849596 GCA_020917445.1 Riparia riparia
GGATGGATGGATGGATGGATGGATGGATGGATGGATGGATGGATGGAAAGAACATAATCACAGTGAGTGACTGGAAATAAAATGCTTCTTCTTCTTAATATTCTCTTCTGTTTACAAGGAAACTCTTACAAAACTAATTGAAATTAAGAAGAAAATGAAAGTTAAATTGTCTGTGTGTATGCATGTATGTGCACGTGTGTTTTTCATCAGTTTATCCTCTGTCTTCATTTTTTTAGTTTTATTAAGAATGTGCTGCCTAGAAAATTCATATCACATCATCTTTTAGAGATAGGGGAATGGAAATTGGGTGTAGTGAAGCTCAGGCTTCTGTGTGGCTCAAGAAACCTTACTCACATCTCAGGCATTATCAGTCTGGGTGCTTCACAACGCACCATGGCTACACTGACACAGGTGGCAGCACAGCATCTCTCAGTTGAGCAGAAACCTCTGAAATGACAAGTAGAAATACAGAAGAAGAATGGCACTATAATATAATGTACCTATAGCACAGGTAAACATTATAAAAAAAATAATTGGTATTATTAGAGACAGACTGGAGAATAAGATGCTAACAAACAGCACCAGGGAAAGGGATCTGAAAGTCCTGGTTAATAGTGAGTTGAACATGAGCCAGCAGTGCCCTGGCAGCCAGGAGGGCCAATTCTGTCTTGGGGGCATCAGGCACAGCATCGCCAGCCAGGAAAAAAGAGGGAATTTTCTTACTCTGCTCTGCACTGGTGTGGCCTCTGCTTGAGTGCTGGGGGCATTTTGGGTCCCAAAACACAAAAAAGACACTAAACTGTAAGCAAGTGTCCAAAGTAGAGCAATGAAGATGTTGAAGGGCCTTGAGGGAAAATGATATGAACTGCAGCTGAGGCCACTTGGTCTGTTTAGCCTGGAGAGGAGACTGAGGTGACACCTCATTGCCATGACAACTTCCTCTGAGGGGAAGCCAAGGGGCAGTGATCTCCTTTGTCAGGTGACCAGTGACAGGACCCAACGGAATGGCATGAAACTGTGTCAGGGGAGGTTTAGCTTGGGTATTAGAAAGAAGTTCTTCCTCTAGAGGGTGTTCAGGCACTGGAAGAGGCACCCCAGAGAAGTGGTGGCTACACCAAGCCTGACAGAGTTCAAGAAGCATTTGAACAAAGCTCTCAGGCATGGTGTGATTCCTGGGTCTGTTCTGTGCAGAATTTCACTTCCTACTGGGTCCTTTCAAACTCTGGATATTCTATGATTTGTAATATAAATAAGGTAAGGTCCTGATCAATTGCTGAATCAGTAGTAAAGTTGTATTAACTATCAAAATCAATTTCAAGGACTTAACTTTGTAATATTAGTTCACAGTTTATTAGTTTATATATAACATATAATAGTTTATACTTCTTATTTTGCTTCCTACAGTTACAGTTCCAGGATAAGAGAAAAACAAAAACTACACAAGTACACAAGAAATGGTTATTTTGTCCTTGAATCTTGCATGCAACTGAAAACTGAGAAGCAGATAATAAGCATCTTCTGTTACAGACCAATGTACATGGTCTAAAACTCTTAGTGACATTTCTGTTGAGTCAAGAGAAGAAGATGATCCACATCTTCTCATACTATTCTTATTTGCTATTACTTGGTCTGAAGTGTGGAAGGATTTTAAAAGAGCTCTTCAAATTTTGTGTCACCATGGGATGGGTAATTTCAAACAAAATACAATGCTTGTATGAAAAATACCATGGAAAAGGATGACTTGTTCTAGTAGGACAAATATCTGAAAAAAAATTTTGGATCTTGAAGCTAAATTAGGTGAAATACACTAGCTGCTGTGTGTGTATGTGTGGCATGTGTGTGTATGTTTAGTATGTGTGGCAAACAAAACATTCATGAATACACCAGGGAAACTACATTCTTGTAGAAACTAGACATTAATCTCTAAACACTGAAATGTTCTGGAAAATATTGGAGTCTGTTCACATTTTCTCTATGTTCAGAAAATGGTGTGGACATTTTTAATAAGTAAAAAAACAAATAAATTTTGAGAGGCATATCAATGGTTAACTAAAATTACATTAAGAGATAATGTATTACATAAGCAGCTTTGATTATTGCATTGTTCTAACTCTTGAAGCATTCCATTTGGTACAGACTTTTCAGAACAACAGCAGCAATTATACTGTACGCCTGTAAAACAAGTACCAAAACAGGAATGGACACAGAAGTGTGCAACAGCTAAGGTATTCACATGAAGCATGAGTGCCATGACATCATGTTCTATTCCAGATAAGTGTTTCATAGAAGTTACTGTTTTCCTGCACTGTATTGTCAGTGGCTTTGTCCTCAGTAAGTACACCTGAGAAATAAATTGTTAGGGACACATTCCAATGACCAGATAGATTTTAGAGGCAAGGACTTTATGTCCTTATATACTTGAACCAGACTCCCCATAGGTCGATAAGAGAAGCTTTCCGGACACAGCAGTTTTTGCCATCTATTTTAAGCTCCTGCCCTGCAATTTCTTGTTTGGGACCCATCTATATCCACTGGCTGCCAAGGTGCACACCTGACATTTAGTGTCTCCTGGGGAGCTGCTGTCTGATAGATGCTGTCTTCCAGGTAAGACATTATCTGAGATGAGTGTCTCCAGATAACAGAGCAACTGATCCTGGTAATTATAGGCCTGACATCAGTACTGGGTGGAATAATAGAACACTTTGTACTGTCATCACACAGAACTTACAGGATGGCCAGAGTGTCAGGCCCAGCCAGCACGAATTTAGGAGAGGTAGGTCATGTTTGACCAACCTGATCTCCTTTTATGACCAGGTGACCCACCTGGTGGATGTGGGGAAGGCTGTGGATGTTGTCTGTTAGGATTTCAGCAAGGCTTTTGACACTGTCTCCCACAGCACACTCCAGGATAAGCTGGCAGCCCGTGGCTTGGACAGGAGCTCTCTGTGCTGGGTCAGGAACTGGCCGGATGGCCGGGCCCAGAGAGTGGCGGTGAACGGTGCTGCATCCAGCTGGCAGCCAGTCGCCAGTGGTGTCCCTCAGGGGTCTGTGCTGGGCACGGTTCTGTTCAATAACTTTATTGATGACATGGATGAGGGTATTGAATCTTTGATTAGTAAATTTGCAGATGACACTAAGCTGGGAGCGTGTGTCGATCTGTTGGAAGGTAAGATGGCTCTGCAGAGAGATCTGCACCAATTGGATGCATGGGCAGAGTCCAATAGGATGAGGTTTAATAAGTCCAAGTGCTGAGTCCTGCACTTTGGCCACAATAACCCCCTGCAGTGTTACAGGCTGGGGAAGGTGTGGCTGGACAGTGCCCAGGAGGAAAGGGACCTGGGGGTATGGATGCCAGTGGCAGAACATGAGCCAGCAGAGTGCCCAGGTGGCCAAGAGGGCCAATGGCATCCTGGCCTGGATCAGGAATGGTGTGGCCAGCAGGAGCAGAGAGGTCATTCCTCCCCTGTACTTGGCTCTGGTGAGGCCACACCTTGAGTGCTGTGTCCAGCTCTGGGCCCCTCAGTTTAGGAAGGCTGTTGAGATGCTTGAGCATGTCCAGAGGAGGGCAATGAGGCTGGTGAGGGGCTTGAACACAAGCCATATGAAGAATGACAGAGGGAGCTGGGGTTGTTTAACCTGGAGAAAAGGAGACTCAGAGGTGACCATATCACTCTCTACAACTTCCTGAAGGGTGGTTGTAGACAGCTGGGGGTTGGTCTCTTTCCCCAGGCAGCAACTGACAGAACAAGAGGGCACAGTCAGTCTCAGGCTGTATCAAGGGAAATATAGGTTGGATATTGGGAAGAAGATTTTCACAGAAGGATTGCTAAAATACTGGAATAATCTGCCTGGGGAGGTGGTGGAGTCACCATCCCTGGACATGTTTAAAAAAAGACTGGATGTGGCACTCGATGCCATGATCTAGTTGAGGTGTTAGGGCATGGGTTGGACTCGATTTCGGAGGTCTCTTCTACACTAGTGATTCTGTGATTCTGTGATAGTTTACATGTTCATAAACATCCTACTTAGACAGCTATTAAAGTAACATGGTCTTATTTCAGGAAGGATTTGGGCTTGTCTGATCTTACTAACTGTTTAGAGACAGATCACATTGATTTTTGTCATCTCCATAAGCTGTCAGCCTCCTGACAGCCTGGTCAATTGCCACAACAATTCATATATAAGATATTTGTATATATGTATATCTATAGCTTTTCCACTGAGAGAGGACAGAGACAGCACACATTAATTCATAAAAGCAGAAGAAAACACTTTCTAACAGGGTAACATGGCCCTTTTATCCTTTTTTAAAAAAAATCTCTTCCTAAGAAAAAAGCATTCACCTCCTGCTTCCTGAACAAGAAGATTCTTAAGCTACAGAAGTTTAAAGCACATATGAGGGCAGGAGTGTGTGCTGGCCATGGGACTTGCTTTATGAATAATAACCTGGCCAGCATGACATGTAAGCTTGCAGACTTGCTTGTTTAGAAGGAATCATGCTAGAGTTTGGTTTTAGGTACAGATCCAACCATGTTACATTATACAAATAAGAAAGAAAACAAGGAAAAAAAAGTGTAGAAAGGGATGATAATGTCCTGCTGGAAGGAGTGTTAAATTAATGTGAACACCTATCCCTCAGGTAGATGCATAAAAACGGCAGGCCGGGTATTCAGTATCCAAATGAATTACTTGCAAAGTGATTGCTTGGACCTGCACCAGGTTTAGTAAGCATTCATCAACACAACTGCCACAGCTCTGCTTGCAGGCCTGCATACAAGCCCACATGCATGCCAAGAAAGGGAAACATGAGAAGGATAAAATGAGGGCAGCAAGAGGGAAAAGCCCCGTCAGCAAAGCATGATCATTCACTCTAAGCAAAACAGCCATGCCCAGCTTTCCCAGGGCAAAGCCACAGAGATACAATGAAGAGAGATTACAGCAGCTGTACACACAAGTTTTCAATGCAAAGGTCTTTGTCAGCGTAAGGAAAACATAGTAGAGACTTCTCTGTTATTGTGACATATATGGAGGATTCATGTGGTATCTATAGTCTATCAATACATGGAAATACAGGATGAAGTAGCCAAAACAAGTTAGCATTTCTGATGTCAAAAACTAAACGGTCTGAAAGAAAATTTACATATAGAATAATCTTTCACTTCCCAAGCAGGAAGTGATACTCCCATCTCTCATTCACTGTCCTCTACAAATTATTTTATCTGCCTTTTAAGGGAGCAGTGACTTCCTCTGCAAAGTCATATCCTATGGGTGGGTGCAAGAAATTCACAGGCTTTTATTCTGACAATAAACTACTATTTGTACCCCTCAGAGTTTCTCTGGAGCAGGAGTGCATATTAACCACACAAAGACTTTAGCTCCAGGCTGTATGTAGAGAAAGCTTCATTAGCCATTCAAGTGACTGGAAACAACAACAACAAAAAAATCCGAAGATTGGAGTCAACACAGATTCCTACCAGCACAACTGTCAGTCATGCCTGGGGGACGTTCAGGATGGCAGAATGCCAACTGTGGTTCAAATCCTTCATATGTTTTATTGTACATCTCAGGAAGACCATTTTTGTAAGGTTTGTCTAAGATTTCTGCAAGTGTTTCTTATCAGTTGTCAGAAAAAAAGAATTAAATACTGGGAGAAAGATTTTTGACTTTATAAGCTTTCCTTCTACCACATTCTCCAATGATTCCTCATATTTTGATAAGATATTATAATAGTGTAATTTCCAAAAAAAAACCCCAAAAAACCCAAAAAAACAAACCAAAACCCCTCCATGATTTTATTGAGGTGGAAGGCAGGGAAAGAGAAAAGCTGCTGAAATGTCTGCTGAAGAATATAATGTTTTACCTCTAGGAACAGGAATACTCAGGGAAGATGCCACAGAGGGAACAAGTGAAACATAAGCACAGAAAGTGATGTGTAGGATGGAGTCTAGGTCACTTCTAGAATTTCCTTAATCCTTTCCACATCCCACCCTATTGTCACCACTCAATAGGATAAGACCTAGAATTTAAAGTTACTAATCAGAGCTCCATTTCTTCATCCCTCACTGAATATGTTACCCATATTTGTTGCACCTGTTGATGAGATTGCATCAGAGAAAACATTTTCAGTCTCCTAAGGCAAGAAAGTAATCTCTGAGATGAGTAACACATTTGGGAGAGGGAGAAAACACTTCAGGCTCTCAAGCCATTTGAAGAACCTGTGGCAAGGACCTCAGCAATTTTTCTGGGAAATTCTTTTTTTCAATTTCATTTTCTCTAAGCAAGCATGTGTGATTTCACACAATAGTCTGTAAGCTGATACACTGCTTGAATTTTAAAGGACTGCAGACATGTTTAGTGCAATAGGGGCACTGCTAATTCAAGCACAAGAAATACCCTTTAAAAACATTGGTTTAAAAAAAAAAAAAAAACACCCAAAAATGCTTGTAGCTGGAAGAAAATAACAATTGTTATCCTATACCTGGAGTACTGGTGGAACGGGGAAAGAGAAGGGTGAACAAAGAGCCATCAGTCCTTGAGGAATCCCTGAATGCTTCCCTCATTGAAAGTTCTGTACCCTTACCTCACCCTGTTTTTTACTGGTAACACTTTTCCCCTCCAAAACTATTGACCCCCTCCCCTTCAGCTCATGCAGAAGGATCCTTCACAGCAGAGTGCCCATCTTTGGAACAGGTTGTACATAATGACTGGAGACTCACCATCCCTGGAAGTTTTCCACATATACAGTGAGACCAGGCTACATCACATCTGGTTGTTTTTGGCTACCATCCTGCTTCCAGACAGAGGTTGGACTAGACGGCAGAGATTCAGTCAAGGTTTCTATGATTCCATGAAATGGAAAACATGTTTTCTGAAAGATTTCTTTAGGAAGAGGACAGATTTTGCTGTTTGGAATTCTCCACATTAGATAAACTCCCTTAGGTCAAGGACAATGTCTCAAATAATGCGATCAAAGCATCCATCAGAACCAATCCACTTTGGAAAACACTTTTTGGCATAAGGTTATGCCTTCTGTTCTGAACAAAATATAAGAAAAAACAAAAGACATTCTATTCAGTTCTATTAGTATCTATTTTGTGGTATTATTGCACAGCAGCTGTGAAATACTTAGGATAAGTCAGTAATCACAGGAGAAAAATGTGATTTTTTTTCATTTAAATCTTAAGCTAATCTTCAAATATGTATTATTTTGAGACTGAGATACTGAGATTATTAAACAAGTTTTTTTTGCTCTCATCAAAAATCAGTTTTCTGAGCTATGAACCCAGATATGATGGAAAAACTTTTACTCATATTTTCCTTCCACTGAAATTTAAATGGCATTATTAGTGCAAGAACTGAGCTGAGAGAGATACATGACAATCTCACTGTTTAAGTTTCATTACAAAAAGTTTGTTGATCCTTGTTCTTGTGCAACCTTCTACCAGGTGCTGGCAGCAAAAAGAGACTAGTCAATTTGTCCATGGGCTCCTTAAACATTTCAGAAATATGGGCTCATTCCCCAAACAAATCACTTTATGAAAGGCTCTTGCTGAGGAAAATCTTTTATTTGGAAAGAAATTTAGAGCTGAGCACCAAGAAAGCTTTTTTAAGGGTGTAAAGAGGATACCAATTAATTTGTGAAAGAGAGCAATTAGCAGATCAGTGATAGTTTAATCAGATATCTTAGCTATAGTTTTCCTCTTTCTTAACAGCTTGTGAATGTAAGCACTACTCCCACTGGAGACCAGAATGTTGGGGCAGGAGACTTCCTTAGCTTCCCATCCACTCCAGGCAGATCTTTACTCTGAAATACAGCCCCACATTGCAACTGCTCTGCTCTCTGTGAGTTTCACACGACGTCAATGGCACCTCTCTATATCTGGACAGACTAGAGTGTATCGAAGTAAAAGCTGATCATCCCTGCTTGCAGATAGAACCAGTTTCAATAACAGTTTGGATGGATTGGTTGTAGGTTTGTGATCTGCTACATTTTGATAGAGGAGAACAAAATACTCTTAATAACTACATTGGCTTGGCTGCCAAGATCTGTCTTGGGCAATGCCTAAGCTGAGTTTGTTGAGCTGGAGTTTTCCAGTCCTGACATGTTTGCAGGGCAGAAGTGCAGCTGGCTGTCCCTCCATGGTTACTGAGTTTGGGGAGCAGTGGTGTTTCTCCTGGAATATGTCTAACAGCACTGTGATGAAACCGCATCCTGCAGCAACACATTACAAGGTCTCTGCTCTTGGCTACATGAAGCCATACCAGCTGCATTTCTATTAATCTCCAAAGTGTTCGTCTTGAGGGGTTTTTGTGAAACTGACAGCAAATTCTTCAGTATGCTGTTAAAACTCTTTACTTTTTAAGACTGTTTCTTTGATTAGAATGCTTTCTGAAAGTCTAGTGCAAGTGGCTCTGCAAGACCTTAGTACTTCAGTAAAACACTATCATTTTAGGGAGACGAAAAATTGAGTTCTGTGTCACATCATCAGATTCTTTCAACATCTTGTTAGCAAGCATCTGCAACCTGATTTTCTATGTAGATACTGGGTAACAGATGTCAGGTTTATGCTGCCTCCGCTGAGGCGTAGTGACCTGGTTCGGGAACGACACGGCAGCCACGGCCAGGCTGCTCGGGCCACCAGCTCACAGACACCAATGTGGTGGATGGCAAATGGCGTTAAATAACTGGTTACATGGAGTTATAAAGCCTCTGTTGGCTACATCACATCCGTCTGCTTATGTTACAAGTTACATGTTGCTTACCTTATCAAGGACACTGAACAACTAAGTGTTGAGGGAGGGGTTCTGTCTGCCCGTACAGCGCGATATCTTCCGACTGCCTGTCCCTAATCTCCCACAGGTTTAGTGAAGAAAATACTTAGAAAAAAATAACTATAGAATTGTTGAATTCTCTTAGCTAAAATGATAAACCACAAAGACTGCAGTTTAAGATGTTGTCTTGAGAGAGAAAAATGTTTTCTAAATTAATGATTTTGTGTCAATTTTTAGTTACTAAAGCAAAAATATTTAATTTTACAATCTGAGTAAAATGCAAAATAAAAGAAATCAATGTAATAAAGTTAATAAACCTGATTCTGTGTCTCTATTACTGAACTACTAAAAAGCAGATGTGCTTAAGTATACAACTATAGAAATATATTGATTACAGGGGTGAAGCTCCTTGAAGTGTTTCCTGAAAGAGACTGTGATGTCTTTCAGGAGTAAATAGTCTTACTAACCTTTCCATTTACACAAAGTTTCTTGACTTGACATCTCAATAAATAACAGGTATCTAATGACATCTTTATGAACTGCCCACAAACCAGGGTGATAGTGTGCTGAACACCATTTACAGAAAAGTACAGAAGCCTATTTTGATTCCAGCTCATGGGTGTAAACCGTGTTAACAGCCGGACACTGAAGCAGAAGAGTGAAACACCTGTATTTGAATAAAGTCTGACCCTTGGGAATCTTTCCAAGCTTGCAGTTTCTTAAACTAATATTCTGTTTCACTTTCTTTCCTCTGTTCTGAAAAAAATGAAATCAAAGTTGATTTCTTTCTCAGGAGCTCTTAAAATTTCTTTTTCTAGTACACGTGAGACAGCCTCCGCACACACCCTAAGCCATACAAGTTGTTGCTTTGGCATGTTCAGTACCAATAAACACTTTGATTAAAGCTTATGTTGTCCTTTGTTTTCCTATTATGAGGGCTTTTAGTTCCTTTCTTGTAAACACTGTGACAAAATGTTTGCAAAAACATACAGTAATATCAAAATTCATCTTTATGGTGTTCATTCACTCCAGATACAGGGTGTCAACACTATAATGTGGCCAGTTCTTTCAAAAAATACTGCAAGAAAAGGAATACAGAAATTCTGGTTGAAGTATTCCTTAAAATAAATAGCCTAGTTATCATAGCTGGAAACATCTATGAAATTTACTATTTGGCAATAGCTGGGGAATGAAAATTTATTTCATAATCATTATAATCCAGAGGACAGATTTTTCTGATTCATAGCAATAAATGCAAAAGTCATGCAAGGAACACTCTTCTGGAGAGCATTTGTGGTACCTCTGTAGGTACTGGGAATGGCTGAAAAGTGACTGAGTCTACACCCAATGTTACGTGTAAGGAACAAAAAGGGAAAAGTAGAGAAAGAAGAGACACAGTATATTCATACAGCAACTTGGATGCAGCATATTCTAATGAAGTCACATATTTAGTGAGTTTTAGTCCTTAACCAGTGATCATGCTTCAACAGGGTGGCTTGCTCTGTTTTAAGATAGAGTTATAAATCTCCTTCTGGTCTGGTTTTCTTTTAAGCGTCTGAACTTCAGGTATGTTTTGTGATGGCTTGAAAAAGACTAATTTGTGTTCAAACCTTACATCTGACCACATGTTCTGCCTGCAGTGATTGTGTGTGATGCTACAGTGATTGTGTGTGATGCTACAGTGTTAACAACTGTTTTCTTCCCCTCCTTGTAACCAAGGTGAAGTGCTAATAAGGAGCTCTCTGACAGTGTTGTGTAACTGCCTAGATCAAATATTTTTACAATTTAAGTCTTGTAATACAATTTCAGAAGTAAATGTATATTGTCATCTATTACAACAGCCTTAAACTTGCTCTAAATTATCACAAGTGGCAAAAGAAGAGGGCTAGACACAGCTCCTAATATTTCTCTACTGGAAGTACATCTTGGCTCCAGTTAAGTGTACAATACCAAATAATTCTAGTAGTCATTTGCATGATATTCCAAATAACAGTGAGCAAATTTTGCACTCTAGTGCCTTCTAAAGCTAGTAGCAGACCAGGAGAGGACCAGCAAGATTAGATGAAACAGTGGAAAATAATTAAATATTTTGATTTCTTTTCTAATGGAAACAACCTTCTTCATTTTACAGTTTTTTATCTTTATTTATTTCCTATTTTCAAATTCTGCATAATATAATTTGAAATTATTGTCATTTTTTAATTTTCTTTTCAGAAAAGGTTTATATGTTCATATCCTAGCTGCAGAAGTGAAGAGAACACCCAAGAAGCATTAGTGGAGCTTTCCTCTCAAAACAACATAATCAATGCTTTTTAATCCATAAAAGTTTCTGCAGACTCTTATCACACATTAACAGACGTTAGAATATCCATGGTGGCTTTTTCCCAGATACTGTAGTTTGCCTATATTTACTAAAATCACTGTAAATTACTTGAGCTAACTCTTAATATTTGAGCAATGTATTATAAAAGCATGAGGGACAGTCTGGTGCTCTCACTAAAACATGTTTGAACAGACTAAGGCCAGAAAAGAAAACAGTTCAATGCAAATATTTTGGAAAAAACTTTGAGGAAAGAGGCAGTATTAAAAAAAAAAAAAAAAAAAAAAAAAAGTTGTGCTTCTCCTTCATGCTGACCTGTTGCATTGTAATTTGTGTTATTTTTTTCATATTGTATTTTATGGGGGTTTTTTTGTTGTTGTTGCCGTTGTTGTTGTTGTAATGGTTTATTCTGCATTCCCCTGTTCTCCTGAGGAAATGTTATGCTCCAAGGTTTGTCCCTACCCCTCTTCCCTGTCAATCCTCCCAATATTTCTCCTATGGGCCCTGCCTGTCATTCAGTTGTTCCTCCTGGTTTCTAGAAAGTTTGGGTAAGGACATCGAGTGATAGGGCAGGGCTGAGGAGGTTCCTCCTTTTATGTTCTCATTGGTTTCTTTGAATGTCCCTCCAACCCTGTTCCACTCCCACCTTGTCCCTCATTGGGTGTTGGTTTGTCTCCTCCCTTACTCCCTCCCCTGCATTTAAGCCCAGAGCTCAGCGCCCTGGGTGCTCTGCTGGAGTTGCTCCCCTAAGGCTCAGAGGTACCATCTGAGCCTGAATAAAGACCTTGGAATTTGCCCTCCAGCTGAGTCAGACTCCTTCCTCCACCATCGGGCATGGTCTCTCCTGTGACAAGGGGAAAGTCCCTTTAGCCACTCCTCTGGTTTCCAGGATCCAGAGGAGTGATCCATCCCCATGTGGTCACAGTGTCGGGATAGCTCAGGTGGATGGAGCCGCTGCTCCATGAGGAACACTGTGACATGACCAACTTTAAAAACAAGAACTAAGTAAGAAAAAAGAATCAAATATTTTCTAAAATGCAGCCTCTTTTCAAGAATCTCAAGTTAGAGCTTGAAAACAATAAGTTCCTAAAGTTACTGCAATCTATTTGTGCTGAAAATATAAGGGAAAAATCTATAAGATGTATGAGTTTTATAGGACTGAAAATTAAAGTTAGTCCTTTGAGTTATTTGGAATCTATAATTCAAATAATCAGAAACATATAGTCACCATTCAAAACACAGGTCTTACATTTTAATTGATTTCCTTTTCACCATTACACAGAAATTCAAGTATTCTTTCTTCTTTTTGTTTAAGACTAGAAGAATCCATGGAATACCTCAGAAGAGCAAGAAAGCATATCAACTTGACTTTCAAGATACAAGAAGATCCCTTGAAGCCAGTGATGTCTTTGTGCTTATGATCTTAGCTAAATTGCTGCATCATTTTTTTTAAACTGAGTTTATGATTCTGGGTAAATATTGTCTGGAAGAAATAAGATTAATTTTTTTTAACGTTATAATAAAATTGATTCCTAATACAATAGTTTATCTACTTGTCCTTTGCTTTTACATTTTAAATATTGATGTATGATAATTTAATTCTTCCTTTGTTTTGAGTGTATTTTTTTTTTTTTTTTGTTATTAATCTTCTAGTGACTGACATTTGTTCATGTTCTCAAAGCTGACAGTGCAGGTATTACAAAGAGAAATAAACCAGCAAGATATTGTTTGGTCTCAGCATAGAACTTTTATTCTTTTGGAAATTTTTCAGCACACTTGGTATGATATACTGACAGAAAAGTTTTAATGTCAAATATCACTGGGCACAATATTGATTTATACATATAGAATTCTATGTGTTTTGATTTTTCCTAAGCTTTGTCTTTCCCAAACAGCTATGATAAGGAACATTTAAAATAATTTTTATTAGTTTTTAGTTTGTCATGGATATTTAGACAGTACTAATGCAGCAGATTTTTATTATGGTTCTCTTTCCTAATGTGTATAGTACATTGAAGTCAAAAGAATTATTTCCCCAAACCTAGTTCAAAATGTGGACATTTGTAAGAATAAAGGACTTAAAGTTCCTTTAATATTTTTTGTAATGAAAATACTTAGACTCATTCTTTTGATATTCAACAGGAATATTCTTCATACTGTAAAAGGTTAATTCTCCTAGTACTATTCACATATGATATTGCTATTCATATTTGTAAAATTATGGAGAAGATTATTGCGGTAGCATGGTAAAACACCTGCAAACAATGCAGTCACTGGTCACAGCCAGTGCAGTTCCACGAGAGGAAATTCCTGCTTATCAAACCTAAATTACTCTTATGATAGCATAAACCACCTAGTTCATCAGGGGAAACCAGTAGGTGCAATGTGTTTGAAATTCAGTAAAGCTTCCAATACTGCCTCTTCCAGCATCCTTCTGGATAAAATATTCAGCTCACAGCTGGATAAACACATCAAGTGATGGGTGAGCAGATGGCTCACTGGTGAGGCACAAAGGGTGATAGTGAATGGGATGACATCAGACTGGGGACCTGTCACTGGTAGGGTCTTGCAAGGCTCCATCCTCGGCCGTGTGCTCATCAGCACCCTCATAAATGACCTGGGCAGAGGACTGGAAGGGATACTTGGAAAGTTTGCAGATGGTACAAAACTGGGAGGAGATGTTGGCTCCCTCAAGGGCGGAGGCCCTTCAGAGAGACCTCCACAAATTAGAGGGCTGGGCAATCACCAGTCATGTGAAATTCCACAAGGGAAATTGCTAGACTCTGCACCTGGGACAGTGCAACCTTGGATGTATGGACAGACTGGGGAACGAGATGCTGGGTAGCAGCGCTATGAAAAGTGATGTGGGGGTTGATGGCAAGTTGAACATGAACCAGCAGTGCCCTGGCAGCCAGGAGGGCCAAATGTGTCCTGGGAGCGCATCAGGGACAGCAGCACCAACTGGGCAAGGCAGGAGATTGTCCTGCTCTGCTCTGCTCTACTCTGCTCTGCTCTGCTCTGCTCTGCTCTGCTCTGCTCTGCTCTGAGAGCATTCAGAGGAGGGTAATGAAGATGGTGAAGGGCCTGGAGGGAAAGTGATAAGAGTTGCAGATCAGGTGGCTTGGTCATTTCAGCCTGGAGGAGACTGAAGGGAGACCTCACCACAGTGACAATTTCCTTATGAGGGCCAGAGGAGAAGCAGTCACTAATCTCCTCATCAGTGGTCATCAGTGACAGGACACAAGGGAAGAGCCTGAAGTTGTGTCAGGGGAAGTTTATTTAGGTTGTACATCAGGAAAAATCTCTTCACCCAGATGGTGGCTGGACACTGGAACAGGCTCTCCAGTGAAGTGGTCACAGTCCCAAACCTGAAAAAATGTGAGGAGAATTTGGACAAAGCTCTCAGATACATGGTACTATTCTTGGCGGCATCCTGTTCAGGGACAGGAGTTAGACTTTGAAGATTCTACTGGGTCCCTTCTAACTCAGAAAATTCTCTGATCCTGTGATCATGCTTATGTTTAGCAGGGGATAAGTAATGCCACTTATTCCGAGGGCTACTTAGAATGTGTTGTCAATTCAAATTATGTGCTTTCTTCCTTTATACTACATATATCACCCAAGATGAAAATATCTATCGTGACCAAAATTGAAATTCCTGTTACTAGCACAATATAATTCTTCCATTTTGTACTCCTGGAAATCTCACAGTTCTGTAAACCCTGAGATGAATGTACTTCAAAGTCTTTGGGAACAGATTTGCTGTGGAAACTGGTTGAAGAAAGGAGGTAAGTAATGCATGAGATCCTTTAGACTCCAGAAAAGAAGACCTGCTCCAAGCAAATGAAAACAATCTCTTTTTAAGCACTGCAACTGATAGGGAAGTCCAGTCCTAAGGTAGGCATCACCCCATGGTATCTGTGAAGACAGCACAGGTGGGAATGGCAGAGCAACACTGGCTTAAATCTGGCAACAGGGAACAGCAAGCAGAGAATATTTCATCAAAAGGACAAAGGAATGAAGGGATTGAACCTAACATTGCAGTATTTAATTGGTAACTCATGTCCATTAGGGGTATTTAGGCTAAAACTATTGCTAAGACACTTAATGCAGTCAGGAACTTTTCTTAATAACTATTTTTTACAAGTATTTTCAACTTTCCCTTAATTATTCTGTTCCTTCTCCTGCCATATGGTTCCCTTTATCTTCAAACCTTTAAAGTAAATTTAATGTAAGCGACTTTGTTTCTCAAAACAAGCCAAGGAGCTTGACTCAGTTTCCTGGGAATGGGCTCAAGTTTTTAATGAATGAATTTTCCTCTTCAGCTGCTAGAAACATTAGACATTTTATGGTATTACACCATTTTATCCTGCCACTCTCAATTTTATTCCCCATTCACAGACTACACAAAACTTTTCTGAGACTGAAATTTTAAATGTTTCCTGTTCCACTCTTAATCCTTGTAGAAAGTTTATTATTTCCATTTAGACTTCTTAGAATGATTTTATGCAGAATTCTGTCACAGTAGTATCCAAGGGAAATCTATCTCAATGGAAAATGTACAAATGACCTCTGGAGACATAGAGGTCTTGGACATTGTTCCTCACTAGACTGTCCTTTGGTATTCTCATTTAAAAGAGCAACAGTACTCATCACATACACTATTAAGGATTGAAAAAAAGAACAAGAATCATTCAGATTATGGCGAACTAATATCTAATATAATGATTCTGAGAAGAAGAAAGACCTTTTTTCATGTAATATATGAAATATATCCAGTTTCATTTTTGTGAAATTACCCTATACACAGCTCATGGAACAAATGTCTTGATACAGAGGGCTCCTAGAAGATCTGTTCCCATTGCATTTCCACTGAAGTTGCAGCGATATGAGATATTCATTTTCTACCTCCTTCAAGGTGACTGGTTCATTGCTTTAGCTTCAGAATATTTTGTCTGCCTTTTGTTTAGCTATGCACCTCATCTACTCTATCTTCCATCCCAGTTCCAGACAGCTGTTCCTTGGGACTCTTCACTATCCTCCATGAGGCAGGCTGTCCCTAGGTTCTCCTAAATGCCTCAAAGACAGATGAGGTTTGATTCTGTCCCTGCTCAGGGAGCATTGATAATCCTGATCACTCCAACATATTGAATGAGAGAGTCAGATCCTCACACAGTTCTTAGTGTGTCCTATCCTTCCTCGTTGGACCTGTTGTTATTTGCATATTTTGAAATCCAATTTAAAAATAAATTCTATTCATGCTGCACCATTTGACATGACTGGGGCTTCTTCCTCTGTTACATATTAAAATTTCATCTCAGTAGTATACAAAACCCTTGCAACTTTCAGTTTTGCTGGTTTCTCCTTTGCCCCTGAGCTAACAAGCTCTTTACCACACAGTCACAGTGCTATGATTGTACTTTCCTTATCATGTGTGTGTCTATCCTACAGATCTGCTCACAGCCTTTCCTTACAGTTCTGCAATTTTCTCAGTTATGTGAGCCAGGGCTCTGCTTAAAGCAGATTCATACAGAGCTGAGCCAGGGACTCTGGAGCACCAGGAGGTCACAGAAATGGTGAAAGATTCTGGCTGAGTTGACTGTGGCAGAAAAAAAGGTCTTGAAGGATGACAGCTGCTCTGGCCTCACATTTTCACTCTTCCCCTTGCCTCTCCAAGCACCTGCTTCTCAGTAATTATTTCTTCTCTCAGGATTTCCAATCCAGTTGACTTCCTTGAACTTTGTTCCTTTGTTTCCTCAGACCTCTTGCTCCTATTCAGCTCTGCTAACTTCCCATTTAGAGTCCTTTGCTGCTTCAGTGTTTTGTACTCAAACACAGCACAGCCTTCCAAACAAGTGAAATGGGGATGAAAACATGATACAGCTACACAAGGAAGATAAACATGACTGTATTCACTAAAGGAATGGGAAGGGGTGAGCAAGAATGAAGTGGGACAAAAGCAGTACTTGAGATGTTTATAGCAACCAAAAAATAAAAACCTCACCAAAAAACCAGCATAGTAGCAAATAGAATGAGGTGTTTTAAAATGCAGTCACTGTGTTGACAGCAATAAACAGAAGGATGTCATTCACTGAAAATTTTAAATAAGCCATTCAAATTAAGAAGGAAGAAGAGAGGGGATTAGAGTGATTAATTTTTAAGGCCAGGGGATATGATGCAACTAATCCATAACTAAACCAGTGTTCGGAAACTGACATTTCTTTCTTTTGCCTTTATTACTTCTTTACACTTCTGGTTTCACTTGAGTCTAAAGGGCAGAAGGATCAAAAATATTTCTCTCTATTCTCTCTAGATTCCTGATTCTGCTAGAACTAAGGAAGTAGAAAACACTATTATGAAGGCTGTTCTAATGAGAGTCACAGTTATACACTAATTCTAAACCTGTTTAGATGCATCTGCTTTTGAAAGGTCAGTTGTAGCTTGTGTCACTGCCTCTTCACTTTAGTACAGAAAAGGGAGTGCTCTCTGCTGTCTTTGTCCCATTTTTCCCAAGATCACTTTAAAGTCTCAAGACCAAGGAGAATTCTCTGTGTTTATCAGCATAATCCTGGAATCAAAGTGATAACTGAAAGGAGCTGAATACTGCCTCTATGTTGGAGTCCAGGGCATTCCTTTGGCTGCCCTGGAGGGTCAGGGACCTGGGCAGGGGGCTCTGGCACCCCAGCCCAGAGCTCAGAGAGACACTGGCTTTGATCTCAGTCCATGGGAAAAACTTCCTAAACTGAGAGAGGGTTTGCAGACCACGGGAGTGTGAAAAATAGTAGTTTAGTTTATCACAGGGTAAAAAACCAGTAATTTTAGGTTCATAGCATTGGGGTGAATGGGGACAAGATGGAGAATCTGGGGCGTTGTCTCCTTCTTCTTCCTTCTTCTTTCCTCACTCCATTTCTGCTATGACGTGGGCACAAAGTAGTTTGTGAGGATTGGGTCAGTGTATAGATGACCTTTTTAGTAATAGTGATAGACATTGGTAAGAAATAGTAAATAATGAACACGTAGTAATTAGTATAAAAGATAAGGACAGCCCCGGTTCGGGGGGAGATGTGAGAAGTCCAGCCACGGCAAACATCTTGTTAGACTGCGAGAAATTTGTAAGATAAGAAAAAATAAACGAAAAATGCAACCTTGAAAAAACTAAACCTGAAGACTCCGTCTCTTCCTTCGGCTTAGCTCAGAGCTGTGCAAGAGGGAAAAAGACCCTGAAACCACCTGAATGTTGGGGAAGCTCCCCGACACCTCTATGCCTTCCTTTCAATACAATGTACTGCAGTAAGTGCTTTTCACACAAGCTAAATCTCAGAACAAAACATTATCTATATGGGAAGTAAGCACTGTAATATTGAGTTTCCCATCATGACTCTCCAAATCAGTTTTTAATAGTGCAAAGTAATAATCAGCAGACATACTTTTGATATGAAAATACCGGAATGCACCACAAGTTGTCTATGACCTTTAAGTAGGAAACTTGCCTGTGACACCTGGCACTTGTCTGCATGTTCTGACCCTGTGTCACATCAGAATAAATGTTTGTTCTCTGCTTTGAAAATGCTTCAAAACAGCCTTGCATTTTGTCAGGTAGGAAGCTTAGCAATCTGAATTCTTGAATGGGGGTGAAAATTTCTCTGAAGTTACTTGGATGCTGCAGCCCAGTAACTGGGATCTTTGTTTATTTGAGGAGGTCTCAGACGTATTTCTCTGAAAATTCTGTCTGTTTTTTTCCATTTTAACAGATCAGGGAGGTGACTCATAACTAGGCCATGTTGAATTGTTTTCTTCCGTGTGCTTCAATCCAGACTGGAATAAAAGGACTTTTGAATTTCCTCCATAACATCTGACAGAAAAACAGAAATTCTGTTATTTAAAAAAGTTTAGTAGTTTTATTTTAGACAAGCCATTGAGGGAGAAAGAGTCAAAGAGACTTTGACTTTGACCCCTTCCAGGGGTACTAGCAGCAAAGATTTTCCTAAAAGTCTAGAAATCCACAACCACATCCCTGATTCTAAATAGGTAATACTCTTTTCTTAGTTTCAAGCTGAAATTCCACACTAAGCACAAATGGCAGAGCTGGCAAGATTTTTTTAGACTAAAACATTTTCTTTCTAAAATACAATTTTATAAATTGTCTTTTTCTTCATGTGCCATACTACCATTGCATTTTTTATTTGCTTAATCAGAATCAAGTGTTAGGGATTGTTATCTCTTGTGAACTGGGGTCTTGTTCCACTGGAGACTCTTTCTAATATTTTTTCCTGTATTGTTGATATTATACTTCATAATGAAATTTCTATTTTATCCTAAGTTTTTCAGTTACTTTGGACTATCTAGCATCTGTCTGCACATCTAAGAGCTGCACTGCAAGTGACACAAGAAAAATAATTAAGATTATTTTAAAACACAGTAGTGTGTTTCTATGACTGTACTTTGAGACGTTAAATGCAAGTCTTTGAATCTGTAACACTACCTTAATGATGCCAAAGTCTGTGGAAATTCTGGGATAAACTTGAGCCATATCAGGACTGTTTTCCAGTTTTCCACTGTGAACACTTCAAACCAATAATTGAAAATGATCTTCCCATTAAAATAATGAAATATTTGCTTAAAATCACTGTTCTTGCTAAAAATTCCATTAAGCTCACTACTTTACTCACAGAGAGCAAACATGAATGTAAAGAAATTGATCACACTTTATCAGTCATTCTAACTAAAAAAAATGACATTTTTTTCCTAAATTATGCTTGAGTTTGTTAGTCTTTCCACAGAGTTCAACAGGTTTTGGATCCAGCAAAGGTGTTAAGAATTTTCCTCTGAAGAAATTAAAATTTTAATTAATTAATTAACATTTCTTAAAATAATTTTACTTTTAAAATACTAGTTAATTGCAAATTATTTAATTATATCAAATACACACAAGATTTTAGTTCTAAAATCCTTAAAATTCAAATACCTGACTTCTCTATTGTTTTCACAATTAACTAGAGAGGAAAAGGGAGAGTGAACACAAAAGAGCAAGGACTGTTTTCTGCAGAGCTCCACAGCAGAACTACCCGAAGACCTTGGATCAGAGTCCTCAGCCTGGCTTAGGGTAGCCCGATGGCTCACGAGCCTTGAAACTCCAGCAGAAGTTTTGCTTTAATGCAGTGTTCCAGGCAGAGGTACAGTGTGATCAGACAGTCACAGGTGTGTGTTTCACTGTGCCTAGTTCATCCTCTCTTGTCACCAGATGATCTTGCTGCCAGTGACATTACATAACACCTTTGAAGACAGAGTGTTGAAATCACCTGACTTCTCACTATTCCCTTTTACTAAACATAAATCTAACTGGTAAAGCTACAACAGGAAAATCCATTAGGGAATGGGTAGAGAAGTATCAGAGCTATCAACAGCTGAGGGATAGAAAAAGGGAAAAACAGAGAAGGTCATAAATTGATGAAATAATTAGGAGAAAAGAGCAACAAAGTGGACAGGGAGAAGGAGGATCAGAAAATGTGCACCTATGAGAGTGAGCCTCTCCAGCTTCTCCTGCTTCCTAGAATCCAAAAAGATTAGTTAAACCAAATGAAAGGAAATACTGAAGGAGTTGGTGGAAGTAAGAAGTTCGGGAAATATTTCCTGAAGTATGACCACGTAAAGACCATAGAAAGCATTTGAAGCTTATCTATCAATATGAAGCATTTTCTGGAAGTTTCTTGTCCCTAGTGCTAATTTGCTGTTTTATTTAGGTTTGATTTGGTCATAAAAACTTACAAGAACAGTGATAATCAGAGAGGGTAATGGAAACCGCTGATTACATGTTGAATGATGTATTTGAGTTAATAGTGTATTTTAAAAATAAGCATAATGTATCTTCCTAGGTGAGAATGTCCTTGGAATGGTTATGGTCCGAATTCCTGCTTTGAGATGAAAGTTAAGACCTATGATGATCCATATCCATGCAACTGAGAGGAAAACTTGGGGAAACAACCCTTGCATCATCAAATACATGCAGAACTCACAACTGTGAACTTACAGCAGAGTCTGAGAAGCAACTCACAGCTTAAATGTATGGTGAAAGCATAAAACGTGTAGGTTTGAGAGCAGAAAAAGTATTTCTGCTTTCTTTTTAGACAATTATGTCTTCCAAAGAGCAAGTTATTATTCCTGTGAAACTATTTGCTGAGCCACTGGCTATACAAGATGGGGTAGAAGAGAGTAGTTACCAAAATATGTATTTACCAATATGGTTATTCTTCACAGTATCCTTTTTGTCTCAGTAGGAGAAGAAATACCTTTCAGATGGTCCTGAGCCAGATATAGTGAGATGGGTTAAAATTAAACTCTGGGATTATTGCCCTTCCATTCACCATAATTTATCATTAAGGAACATTAGATTATGTGCATGGCCACCAGTGTACTTTTCAGGGGACACATCTATCCATTGAATTTTAACAGTCTTTTGGGAAAATCTTTCCACAGAAAGGTCAGAAAAAACTATTTCTGAGGTAAAGAGTGAGAGCTTTGCAACAGTCACTGAGAACTCTGTGGGGCAAGAAAAACATCTACATTAGAAAACTGTGCATTACACGATGCAATAAAAAAAGATTTAAAGCCATTCTGGCTCTAGTCCTGCTACATATCTATTATATTTATAGATTCAAAGAACTTCAAATCAAGCAATTCAACATTTTTGCTAAAGTTAAAAGTTTGTCTTTCTTCAAGAAACATACAGAGTGGTAGAAAAAATATTAAAATGTCACATTTAAATAGTGCTGAAGATACGGCAGGCTGAATGGTTTAGAGAGAATAAAAAAAGATGTAAAACTGAAACTCACTGCTTTCACCCTAACATATCTCACTTTTTTCCCTTAATGAAGCTACTTATAATGATCCTGCTTGTCTGAAACTGGCAGCAAAAGGGTGTAGGTTTAGACTCACAGTTACACACTGGTCTACCTTCTATCTTTCAAAGCCATGTGGTTTACTGAGGCATCTGATGGGACAGTTGTGTGTTTCAGCCTGGAGATCGCTTCCTCTCTGGGATAAAGACAACGTGCACCCTTCAGGCTACTGGTTACCATTTTTTAAGAACTTAATTTAACATTAGAAACTGTACATTTCAGAAAGTGTATAGTTCCTGAAATAGAACCCTAGAAGTTGTTCCTCATGTTAACTACAAGGCACTTGCACAGTTGTGTACCAATAATGTCAATAACTTACAGACTCAAGCACGTTTCACCTAGAATAAATAAATACATAAGGGTAGCATCCAATGAGCAAAGTCCTTATTCCATTTAATAAAGTAATAAAACCAAATTTGGAAAAAAAATTGCATATTTCTAAATACCCATTTATCAAGATTAAGTTATGTAAAACTTGAACATTTTTTTTTAATTGAATCACCACTATGGCTAAACAGAGTGGCAGAGTATAAATCTACAGTTGAAAAAATGTTGTTACAATGAACATTGGCATCTCAGACTCAGCACAATCTTTTATTTATTTGCAAGAACAGGAAATAAAACGTAAAATAATTTTAATGGCTATAAATATGAATAAAGATAAAATAGATATAAGTAGGAAGAAAATCAGAGGCATAGCTGAAAAGAGATACCATGTGCATTATGTGTCATATATGTCATGGATCATGAACCTTTGTCCAACAGAAGGTTTGGACAAATTAGGAAAAAGAAAAAAAAAAAAAAAAAAAAAAAAAAAAAAAAAAAAAA
>JAIXNV010000062.1:3849696-3874983 GCA_020917445.1 Riparia riparia
CCCTTGCAACTTATGTTTGCATTGTCAAAAAAGTTTGCAATGACCTTTGGATATGAGGTTTTTCCTACTGATCTGACTTACCAAGATGTAAACTTGGAGACAGTGATATTGAAGACTGGCAAAAAAAACAGTGAAAAAGCAATTGGAAGTGGACAGCAGAAGGAAGGGAGAGGGGAAAAATTGCAAGTATTCTCAGACTATGAAGTTTTAAAGAAATACTAAGGTATTTTCCCATATGTAGGATTCTGAATGGGTATTGAAGATGAAATATGGATCCTGATGATTCAGTTAGCTTTGAATCTAAAAGGAGCCATGCTGAGGAGCCTATTTCATATATGAAAATGCTGGTTATTTTGCTTAACTCTTTCTGATTACCATAATGTCATCTGTAAAGGAATCAAATGAGATTTCTGACCTAAATGATAAAAGTTAAGACTTAAGTATTCCAGTAACAAAATAATTTGGAGAGTTGATATAAGTATTCTGTTGCTTTAGTAAGCAAAAACAAATTTTAAAAACTCTCATAAAAATGTGTTAATGTTATTTTAGCATTATTATCAAATACACTTTCCATTAACAGTAGTGATGTGATGGTAGTGATTTGCTTTATATCAGTATTTTATTGATTTGACAAAATCCTATCGTGAGATATAAGGTGAACTCGGAAGTAAAACAAAAACAAAAACAAAAACAAAAACAAAAACAAAAACAAACAAACAAAAAACCCCCAAAAACCAAAACCAAAACAAAACAAAAAAAAACACCCAACCCAAAAAAACCCACCCCACCCAAAAAACAAAAAACAACCCAGTAAGAATAACTGCTTGATTAGAGGAGAAAGAAGAAACATACTGTGGGTACCTGCTTGTTTCTACTTGCAGGAAAAATACATGGGCCTATGAGATGTCAGTGAATAATTAAAGGAAAATTCTTCATAGATAAAATTGAGAGGAAAGCAAGTAAAATAATTCTTAAATGCATATTTTTTATGTATGCCTGTAAGAAACTATTTTTTTGCACACAGGCAGTTCTTAATTTTTCAAATAAATGTCCACAAATATAGGACAATAATAAAATTAAATAGTGCAGTACAATGTAAATATTCTCAGTAGACATTTACCAAATATCAGGCCTAAAGTCACACAGCTGGTGCCTTCTTTGTTAAACAGAGACTTTGTCCAGTACTTTATTAACAAAAATAAAGGCATTTTGTAAATCAGATTAAATAAACTGCATTTTTTTATCTCAGAATATTGTTAAAAAATTAAAAAATCTTAATTAAACATCCCAAATTTTTTTCCTACAGTACTAGCTGGAGTTTATTTCACCTAATGTTGATACATCAGGAGGTTCAAAAATTAAGCACAACTAAAATCTGTTTACGAAGGTGCTCATATCTCAAGAGAAAGTATAAAACTGATTTGTTACCAGTTGTAAAACAGGTGTTTCTGTAGCACAAACCAATAGACACATGGTTCAGTATGCTCTGTCTAATGCTGTAGCAAACACTTCAAAGAAAATGTAAAGAAATCTTTCTTGAGTCAGGGTTTCAAAATCCTACCTACCCAAAGGGGCACTTTCTTTCTAGCCTACATGACTTTATAGTGAACTCATGCCCTGGAGTCCCGTTCTATTTCTATTAGAGAGCACAGTATAATTTTAATATATTTTCTTACCAGGACAATGCTGTATTGTGTAGCAACAGTGACCATCATGTCCAGGGAGGTTACAACCACTGGCAGGGGAAACAGATGAGACAAGTCTTTGTTGCTAAACTCAAGGATCCATTTATTCCCCCCTACCCAAGGCCAGGGAGGAGGTGAGTGTAGAAATTGCTTCTCTGCTGTGGACTCCAGGATGGTTTGGTTGAATGTAGAAGAGAGATCTCTGAAGCTGGGTTTTAGAAGATGAGGTTTATTGTAAAGGATATGAGGCCTTGCTCTGAGCTGCCAGGCACAGCTCATGGCAAGGCCTAGGGAGGTGGGGGAAGGGAGAGATAGGGAGAGGAAATTCCAAGAGAGGAAAGTCCTTGGGGAGGGTGCCAGGCAAAGAGGAGAGAGCAAAGAGACCAACCCACACTTGAAGCCCCCTGATAAAGGGTCTCAAGGTGGGCTGGAACAGGACTTGGGCCAATGGGGTTACAGATACCTGATACTTCTTCAGGGGAGGGTTACAAGTGTGGGATGAACCATACATTGGGGTGAGACAGGACATTCCATTTGACCTCTGGGTCTGGCTGCAGGTGACCTTCAGCTGGTCACATAACTGTTTTCCCAGACATCCAGTAGCTAGGACATCTCAAACATCAAAACTTACTTTCAATTCTATCTCATTTACAGGTTTCACATTCTCAGAGTCTAAGCAATCATATTTATAGGCCTTTCTGGCTTCATCCTCCCCAACAGGTGAGGATAAAGGGAGGTGAAGATGAAGAGAGTGAGAATGGGTAGGGTCATGGGTTTTATCTGGTATTCTAGGGGAAGAGTCTTAGACTTTAAGTCAAGGGAGCTCAGCTTTCAGCCTCCTCAAAACAGTACTCCACAAGGTGAAAACTTCTTGTGACACGAATTACAGTTTTTCACTCTTCTAAACACTTATTAACACTTATTAACCACAAACACACTGCCACAGAACGGTTCTGTGGCAGTGTGTTTGTGGTTAATTTGGAAAACTCTTTTCTCTGTATTTCATTTTAGTTCCTCTAGAAATTTGCCTACGTCCCCATAAACTGGCCATTGTCATTAATATACCCACCTCTTTTGCTTTCCAGTCATTCTTTTCCTACTTTCTGTAATTCGTCGTTTTCATGAGAGGAAACTTGCAGTCAGTGGGAGAACACATGAGACTCTGGGGCATCTTCTTACGCTGAACATGACTGAAAGATCTCCGAAAATGCGTTGCATCTCCTAATAACTTTTATTTTCTTTCTAATAACCTGTTTATCCTTTTACTAAGTAATAATAAAGCAATTTGTACATCATATTTCAATATTCACATAATTTAGAGATCAAACACCAAAATTCTGCAATTGTATGTCCTAGGGAGTAATTCAAGTCAGACAGGGGAAGATATATTTCCATCGACTATACCAAAACTACATAAGCCAAATCAAATTCTGGATTTCATTTGATAGAATACCGTTTTTCAAATTTTTTTTTTTTTTTCTTTTATGTGTGTTATAAAGGTTTCATATTAGGACCCATTGCATACAGTTATTCTTTTGACTTCTTCCTAATTAGCAAGCATATAGAAGCATATGTAGAGGAAAAAAAAAAAAAAAACAAACCATGAAGAAGCTACTTAAAAAGGGATAAAGCTCAGTATCTCTCAAGACTGACCTCAGAAGACTGGCTACTGGTCACCGTATGGAATGACAAAATATTTCTATGAAACCAGTAATTTTGTTAAAGATTTGAAAAAAAGAAGATTTTTTTATCAAAAAAGAACACAAGAATAGTTGAAGGAACAGTTTAATGTATATGTAAAAAAGTAATTTTGATTAATATCTTTGTCTGAAGGCAAATACATAAAATTCATTAGTATTTTTTTTTTCCTTGCAGTTTCAGTGATCACTTCAAGCCCACTTGTTGGAATCCTAGAAACTTGGAATTTGGGATTTTGGTGTATAGTGGTACATGTGAGTCAAGACGGAGGATTTTGGGTGTTGTCTAAGTCCTTCTTCTTCACCTTCTTCATTCTTCTTCTTCATATGTTTGGGTGGTTTTCTGTAACTGGGTGAAAAAAGTCCACATTGCAGGCCTTGGATCATCATTATTGGGTCAAAAGTATAAACAATATATATGTCATCTCGCTATTGGGGGATTATAGCCTAAATAACTTTGGAGAGTTAGAAGCACTCCATTTTACTTTCATTTTCTAAGAGCTCACTGTGTGTGAGCCTATAAATACTGTATATAGATAAGAGATAACAAACATTACAAGATCAAACTCAAGCTTATTGTTTCCCGAGTATTATTCATCCTGACCTTGGCAGAGATGAAAAGGAGCCAAAACCTTTACCGCCACTCATAAAACTTGAACATTTATGTTTTCTAAACACAGAGCATATGCCAATGGCTTCACATGCACTGGTTTACTTTAATAGCAACCTAACCAGAGGTCTTGTGCCATCTTTCAGAAATTTCCTATCAATGTAGAACAACAGCCTTAGAAATCTTGATATTCCCTTATTTTGGACATGGATCCAATCTGGTGGTCTCATGACTCTGGTTTCATGCTGATAAAGGAATTCAGAACAGATTTACAATTTAAAATATGTCAAACTTAGTTTAATTCAGTCAGAAGCTCATTGTGCTTAAACACAGAAAAACAAAAAACAACAAAATTCCCCAAGACAGACAAACAAACAAACAAACAAACAAACAAACAAACCCCCAAAATACCCACCAAACAAACAAATCCCAAACTATCAAGACAACATATTTCTTATTTTGTGATATTCAGATGGAATCAAAGAGCTCACACAAACAATAGTTATGGTTTAGAACTGTGAAATGTGCAGAGAAAGGTGAGTATTCTCATTGTTCAATGATATATAGAAAGAGAGTAAAGTTACTTATCATGAGGATTTATATTTATATTTTTTTTTTTTTTTTTAGCATTTATAAGCATTCAGGAAAATTTGCATTAAAAATAAGGTCAAATTCTGCTTTCAGCCTGAATTAATGTGAAGAAGTTCACAACCATGGTACTTAATGCTGTAACTTCCAGATGGATGGTACACTCTATCGCATACCATAGTGAAATTTGGAAGGATATTGAGCTCCTGAGCACAAACCCCAGAACAAAGTTATATTTATTAAAAATTTTAAGTATCAGGTCAAAATATATAATCAGGTGGATAGTGTTTATACATTAATGAAAAAATGGTTGCCTTTTTTTTTTTTAATATTTCTGATATTTTCATGTATTCTAAATTACTCAGATTTGATGATACTGGCAAAGTAATTTATAAGCACAAGAAAACCCTCTTAAAAAACTTTATTTCAATTGCTCTTGTGGAGAGACCCCTGGTTCACGTCTATAAAATTCTATAAGAAGATACAGAACACAATTTTGAATACACACACACATGCAGGGCTTCAACAACAAAAATGCAAACTGGTATTACATTGCAGGAAAATGTCATATTCAAAGCAGAAAGAGAAATAAATTTTATCAAACAGCTTGCTAGGGAAAAAAAATGAAAGGAGTGTTTAGTGCAGCCATAAATAACTTAGATCTCAATATGACCTTCTTGTGAAGTCAATACCAATGTTTACTGATGTTTCACCCAGCACCCCAAGGGCAATCATTCTAAGTTTAAATGAAATTTAAGAGCACCTGCAAAGGCATAAAGTATGCAAAACCCATGAATTTTTCCAGCCTTCTTCCTGGTAGCTCTTCTGCTATCACAGAACTGCTATATTACCCTATACCTGCCAGCATCTGTTCTTTCATTAGTGCAAGGACATTTCAGTTAAAGTAACATGATATTATGCTCACTGCACTTCAGATTCACTCTGTGGACAACAGCAATGGAGTAAACCCCAAATATCTGGCAGCTGTATTTCCACATTGCACAGAATGAGATGTTTATCATTCAAGGTGTCTTTTTTGGTCCAATTTACAGGCAGGGAATAGTCTGAGAGGAAAGTATAGTAATACTTTGGAGCTGGACAGATTCAGGATGTTCTCAATTACCTCAGACAAGATAAAAAGACAAGGCTTCATTGAAATGTTAGCTTCTGGGTCTTGTAGTACGGGTTGGCAAGGATGGTCAGCCCTATAAGATGGGACACGTGTGTTTTTCAATAGATTCCGAAGTCCTGTTTTGAAATGCCTTCACAGAAGGGCTTGTCTAAGCTTTTTGGCTGCTTCCTGCTAGCTCATGTACTGAGATTTCCTCCCCTAAGTCAGCAAAGGGGAACAGGAAGAGATGTCTAGACCTCACCTCAGAGAGGAGCAAGATGAGAACATTCATGCCCAGAGCAGGATACTTTTTAAGTGTCACTGAATCACTAGGTTTTTCTCATTGTTTGGCTTGTTTTCAGGTCTCTTCCATCACTTGATGGAAAAATTATAACCTAGATAAGCAGAAAAATTTATTTAAGGAATTACTTTATAAACTTTACCCACATTAAGGTAGAAAATGTTTCTGTCTTAGAGATTTTATAAATAAGTTTCTTTTCAGGCTTTCATTTTAAAAGTCATAGGCAGAAGCTTTCTCTCATTCTCATTCATCTTAAAATATTTTCTGGCGTAGAACTGTTGAGTTTCAATCTTAAAGCTATGCCATTACCTCTCCTTTGAAAAGGAAACCTGTAGCAGCTTTTGCATTAAGCACCAGTGACTACTGTTTGGTTTAACAGACCTGAATTGGATCAGGTATATTCCTTTATTTTGTCCCTTGAGGATTTTCATTGGCAAGATGCGAGCAATTGCTTTTTGACTGTACAACTTTTCCCTCAGTGGCTGTACTTCTGGCAGCAGAGGGACTTTCTTCTCTCTTCAAGGCTACTGTTTAGGTTTGTCCAAAACTAGCATATCAACTTTCCTGGCTCTTCCAGTCAGTTGTACACATTTCCTCCCTTCCAAACCATTCCAACCAGCCTTGCTGTACCAGTCACATGTCCTATACAACCTCTATCCCATGGGCACATCATCGCATACATGACCTTCTCAACCCACACATGGCAGAGACTTGCCTTCATTCCTCCTGCATTTCCCTTCCCCAGTGAGAACTACATGGATATTTGGTTAGTTAAGACATGATGGTTCAGGTGGAGTTTATATTATGATCAGTACTTTGAAAAGGAAAGGAGCCTGGTGGTATTTTTCAGGCAAGTCAAGTACTCCTCTTATGCACATTGTTCCAAATTACTTCTGGCAGCTCACTTAAGTGTCACTAAAAAACTGCACTTCTCATAAGTTAGTTATAAAGTTACTTTTGGAGAAGGAACAAACTGCCTCTTTCCTTCCACTTGTCAAGTGATTTATTTGGTTTCTATTCAAAAAACTCAGCATGAATAGACATCTCTTGGGATGGCCAAGAAGTCAACTTTTGCCCCAAGTCTGTTCCAAAGAGAATTACTGGAGGCTGCCAATTACACAGAAAGACAAATTTGTGCATAGGAAAAGATACTAAGATACTATCCCCACACTCCTTCTTTTTTTATTTATATTTAAATTTTGGATTTAATTTTAGTTTTGTTTGGTGGTTTTTTGTTTGTTTGGTTGGTTTTTGTTTCCACTTTAAGTAGTAAAACAGAATTTCTTTGTGTTTTGGTTTGTTGTTTTTGCTTGTGGGGGTTTTCTGATACATAATATACGGCTGTTCACTGCTGATGAATTCTGGCCCAACAAGTTCTTCTTTGGAAAGGGCTTATGTCATTTAGAGTGTAAAAACTCTGAGACAGAAGCTTGAAAAACAGCTCTTGATCTCTGGGCTTGGGAGCTAGGAAAATGGATGGGTAAGGGAATCATGTTCCTCAACTGATGGAGAAAAATTAAATACAATCCAATTTCTTATTTACAATGCTTCTTTTTCACACTAACTGACAGACATAAGCACAGAAAATCATTTATCAGTCTCAGAAAAAACACAGAAATCTTCATACTGAGACAGCATAGCCTGTAAATGGTGACTGTGGGAGATGTGCTGGTTGTTCTTTTTGAATTTTGTATCTCTAAAGTGATACTAGATGTTTCCAGCTATTGTTGAACAGGAAAGGTGTAAAAAAGAAGCAGAGAGTATCTTCAGAGACTTGTAAGGCACTCTCTGAAAAGCAGAAAGAAAAGTTTCCTTTTTAATAACTTTTATTCTGCAGCAGGCAATTAGTAAAGAAAAGGCATGGTCTAGTTATGATTTTAAAGAGTCCCTGAGGAGCTTTGCATTGTCATGACAGAGACCATGGAGAAGCAACATGACCTATGCTAGGATAGTGTGGAGCTGTTCTGAGTGAGAACCAGTTGGAAAATGAAGGAAGCATGACAAATGAAGACACAGAGGAAGGGGAGAAAAATCTGCAAGAGATAAAGCAGAGAAGCAATAATTTAAACAATTTTTCAATTAACTACTGTAAAGCCTTAAAACGTAGAGAAGTGCTCTCATTTCTGTGTGAGAGAAATAGCAAAACAAACCACTACAATTTTAAAGCAGTGTTCTCACAGCCTGACCATGCTTGGGAGGAGTTTCTCCACAAAAGCACTAGGATTTCTAATACTGCTGTAATTCAAAAAGGAGGAACACTCATGTATTGTTTTTGTATACTACTGGCAGGTGCAAAAATATGGTGGCCCTGAAATAATCACTATATTTTTGTTCTTTATTTCTTACTAAGCAATGACTTGCAATGCATGCTTCAGCTTTTCAGGAGTTAGGTCACAAGCCTCTGCACACAGTGCCGTGCTGTATTTTATTCCCAGTTGATAGCTTCTCTTTCTTTGTCCTTGATTACGTCAAAAGTTCAGGGCAAACCTGCTTCAAATTGCATCAATCTACAGACCTTAAAATACTGGATTAAAACAGTGTACATAGCCTATGAGGTGTTTGAGAATACCTGCAGTTTTTACACATTTCTTGCTTAATTATTGTGCTGACTTTGGCTGAGATAGAGCTGGATTTCTTCACAGTAGCTAGTATGAGGGTCGTTTTAGGGCTTGTCCTGGAAGCAGTGTTGAAAACTCAGGCATGCTTTCCTTACTGCTGATCAGGGCTTGTACAAAGCCAAGACCTTTTCTGCTCTTCACCCCAATTTTCAAGATGAAAACTAACTCTGAAATGACAATAGTGAAGTTAGAGAAAAATCAGTTATATGCTCTATCAGGGTGCTCTCTCATCTTTTCCATAGTTAAGCACTAAATTAAAATTACTATTGGAATTTCTAACATGCCCATCATTTAAATAAAGTGAATGGGCCGGGGTGCTCAAGGGCTGAGAGAGGACAACTGACCCTAACTGACCAAAGGAATATTCCAGACCCCATGGAATCGTCATGCTTAGCACATTAAACTGGAAGAAGGAGAAGGAAGAGAGGAAAATTAGGAATGTTGGTGTTTGTCTTCCCAAGTTACCATTATGCATGATGCATCCCAGCTCTCCTGGAGATGGATGAACATGTGTCTGCCCAGGGTAAGGGATGAATGAATCCCTTTTTGTTTTTGTTAAATGTGTGATTTTTGCTTTACCTATTAAACTTTATCTGCATCTCAATCCATCAGCTTCTCACATTTTTCCAAATCTTTTCCCCATCCCAAAAGAGGATACTCTCTAGAGTTTAGTTGTCAGCTAAAATAAAAAAAAAAAAAACCAAACCCAACATTACTTGGCCCAGAAGCCTGTTGCAAATTATAAGAGAGAAAGGCCATCGCCAAACAAATTTTTCAGCATACAGAACTGGTGCTAGATTAATAATTCTATATTGGTTTCAGCTTAAACAATAGGAAGCCTCAAAACTCTTTACTTCAGAGCTTAGTTATCTAAATGTACAACAGCTGAAAACTATAAATGGATTTTTGTTTCTCTACCTGAGAATGCTTTTGTGCACTGACAAAGGTTTTTATTAATGTCATTCTGAGGAGGAGACACAGAAAAAGATGTGCTGAATTAGACTGTCTATTTCTATCTCTCTCTCTCTCTCTTTTTTTTTTTTTTTTTTTTTTTTTTTTTTTTTTTTTAATATATATATATGTATTAGACTTTTTGTTTGAGACCAGAATGAGATCTGGCACATTGATTATTTTTATACATAAAAAAAAGGTGGGGATGGGTAGAAGGCAGGTGCAAAGAGGCTTAGGTCTGAGGTGTACTGCTGGAGCTTATGTCTGTACAGCAGATTGTACACAACCTTGACAAGAAGGGTACACATCCTTGGCAAGAAGAATACACATGTAAAAGCTTTAAGTAAGCACCTAATATTACTTGTATGGGTCCAGACTTTAGTATGGATAGAAAGAGAGGGCTGCAAGGGGTTGGCAGCTCCAGATGGGCAGGATGGGTTAGATTTTTCAATGAAAACAGAGACCCAAAATCTTCAGTATTAGATAATTTACCAAGAGAGGCTGAATAAGTAAGCTCATGAAAGTAAATGAGATTTTTCAGGGGAAAAAAGTAAGGAAAGTAAGGAAAAAAGTAAGGAAATTAGTCACAGCAAATGAAAAGGCAAGTGAAAAGGCAAGTTAAGAATGTAACCTGAAAAGCTGTACAACTTTACAATAATGACAAATTAACAGAGAACAAAACAAGAAGAAGAAGAGGAAAAAATGAAACCAAACCAACCAACCAACTAATCAACAAACCAAACAACATAACTAAAAAAGAACCAAAGCTTAAAAAAACACATGGTTTACCACCAAGTTTTAAAGTCAAGTGTCATGCTAAAACAACACATAATATCAGGTCCTTCATCCTCCAAAAGGAGTTAAGAGACAGTCCTGTTTCTTTATCCCACAGAGAAAAAAATTATGTCTGCAGTATCAACAAGGAACCTGTATGTTTCAAATTTAATTCATGTTCTTAACACATCAATTTTCAAGATGAAAACTAACTCTGAAATGACAATAGTGAAGTTAGAGAAAATTAGTTATATGGTCTATCAGGATACTCTCTCATTGTCTCTGTTTGAAAAAACAGGTATCTTCTAGAGGGAGGCAGGCCTCTTTAGGAATGGGGAATTCCAATCCCTTCCCTCCGTGTTATTATAATTTGGAAGATTTAAAAAAACTTTTCAGTCAGAGCTATGGGGAAAGGAACAACAGTCCTTTATTAGTAAATATAACAGGACAGACAAATGACAATAGCAATTATAATAATAGTAAAACAGAACCAAGAACCCCGAGGGGCTTTGTCTCACAAGCTCTGGGCAGTCTGATCTCTCAGGACTCCGAGAGCACCAAGCCGAAACGGTGGAAACTCCGGGGGCTGATGGCTGGAAAGGGTGGGTTGTCCCCAGCAGGCAGGGGTTGTCCTGGCAAGTGAAGTGAGCAGTGCTGGAGAAGCTGCAGCGGCTGGGCCCGGGCTGACCCAGCTCCAGCAGGGCAGGTGAGGAGTTCTGAATTCCTGGGTGCTCCAGCAGATGACAGAATTCCCAGGTCCGGACTTCTCCGCCAACAGTGGACTCCACACAGCTAGCTGTCGCTTGACCACCCTCCCTGGAAAACCGAGAGCCGAAAAAGAACCCCCACCCTCAGCTCCCGGGAGCCTTTCCCTCCCCCCACCAAACCAAGCGATCCACCTCCTTTGTACAGGGCAAGCACCCTCTTAAGCATCAGCACTCAGTCTCCCAGCAACTTATGGGGGGAAAAATTCCACAGAAAAATTTAACCCCCAAGACTCATCTTTTCCACAGCTCAGCACTGAATTAAAATTACTAATTTCTAACATGCTCATCATTTAAATAAGCAGCAATTTCTCAATTCTTAGAAAGTACATTTTCCTTTTAGTACAGAAGCCAAAGAGTACTCCCACAGAGATTTAGCCTGAGTCAGTACTGTATCAGGCCATACTCTTTAGAGGCACTAGATATAGTAACACTAAAAGTAAGCATACCTATGATGCCATCATTTCATCTTCTTTTAACCTTTTCTGAAATAAAAAAAACTACACAGCTTGAGAAAAATGAAAAGATGATAGGCAGTAACAGGTTGTCACTATGTTCTTGAAGAAAAGTGACTGGCATTAGCATGATGAAAAGTTAGGAGTGTTAATCATGAAAATGATTTGAATTACTGTCTATAATAAATCAACAGAAGGCATTGTCAAAAATGATCAAGTGAAGATCATAAAAGTTTCTCTCAATTCAGACTTTACTGTTAGATATACATTCTATGAATAATCTGTGGCACAAAAGATAAGTTAGGAATATGGGGTCCAAACTTCCTTATATAATAGCTTTGTCTCTGCACTTTTCTAAACACAGCTGACGTAGCTGCTGACAAGTATTGTTTGACCTTGTATTAACTATTGTTTACTTCACAATGTTACATATATTACAATTTCTTGTTTTATTACCTTTCTTAACCATTGAAATAAAGTTGACATACTGAGTGTCTGAGATGGACCACTCTGCATTGCAGTAACCATTTATAGCCTTTTACTGTCTTCATAAACATGATTTATAAGATTGACAAAGATATAAAACCATGGCAGCATGCTACTTTTTCTGAATAACTAAATGCTAATTAGTTCCTTTACTCCTCATGGGAGAGTCACTATCATGCTGCTCAAGCTCACAATTCAGAACAAAATAGCTTAGCTTAGTTACAAGAATAGATATTTTTTCAGAATTCTTCTCTACCTCTATAAAAATGTGCCAACATGAACTCATATGAAAGCATATTCCTGGGATTTTTTCCAGTTACTTTTTCAAACAATCTTGCAGTATGGAAGTTAGTATGTGCTGATCCTTCTAATTCATCATAATTTCACTTGGAAATTGCCTTCAAAAGATGTAAACCATAAGACTTCCAGGCTACTTCTGTCTCCATTATAAACACAGAAGCAAATTTATTTTCTTAACCAAGCCAGTGAAAAGAAGCATTTGAACTTTGAAATTTACTTTTCCATTTTTGTTCTTATTTCTGTCCCTGTCCATTTTTGTTTGCACAAAAGATTTCCCCATTGTGTTTAGATACAACATATCTGCAAATTTATGTTTGCATCAAAGCATTAAATATTTACATTGGAAGAGAACACACCTTCTTATTTTTCATCCATCTTTCACAATTTTCCATCGCTGAGAAACTCTTCCTGTTCTCATTCACCTCTCCATTTCCCAGCTTCTCTCTTTTTATTTATTTTCCCCACTATTTAATTCATGACTAGTGTAATATATGTCCTAAAGTTAATTCATGTTTGAATATGTCTGTATTATAATACACCCATATAAAGTATAAGTTTTATATCTGCCCAAATGTGTTGTAAGAAAACGAGACAGAAGCCACACAAGGGGGGGTACAGGGTACCTCTGCTGGCAGCACAGTACCAGAAAAAGGACACGAGAACTATGCAAAGAATGACATAGAAATGCCTCTGCCGGGAAACTCTGAAAGGAACACAAAACCACAGAAGAAGCAGATGAACAGCTCAGGAACCGAATGACCACATCAGATCCATATCTCATTGACTCCTCCAGACATTATCATATCTACAACACACCTGGGCTCGACAATTAAGGTCATTGTCTACCCAGGAAGAACTACTCAGAATGCCCGGACCCCAACACGAATGAAGCTGCCGCGGACAGGGAAAACATCGGAGCCCTGACTTTTCTCAGCGATCCTGTGTATAAAAAGGGGCAGCTTCAAGCCAGAAATGTGAACTTGGGGGGTGACATACTGGCGGAGTGTGTTACCGGGTTCACCCAGCACCGATCCTGGGCTCGATGCTGTACTTTTAAGTGTGGTTGTCCGAGACTGTCATTTTGTCTCTCAATAAAATTCTCAATTTTGATTTCTAAAATTTAGTCTATTTTATTTATAACAACTAGCAAGAATCTCCATTTCATGAAATCACATCCTAGATGTTCTGCTTATGTTCTAGACTGAATAAAAATAAAAGCCAAACCCAACAATTTTATGAGTCTCATAAGAGAGAGCTGGAACTGAGGTATTCTGAGACCTCAATCCTAACTTTTTTCTCACAGACTATATCTAAGGTTCTGTGTCACAGAAGAATGTACCAGAAACATTCTCTCAGCTGTATTGCAGAACACTGTGTTGGCAGATGTAGCAAATCAACCATTTACCCAATAGGATATGATCAAGGATATTTGAAAAGTTGGTCCTTAGCTTGATTTCCAGAAGTCTTACCCTCACCAGAGCTCAATTCAGATGTGAATACAGGTTCTAACTCATTGTGAGTGAAGTCCTGACATTTTGCTAGATGCTTCTACCTTGAACTTTCTATCATCCTGGCAGTAGAATCTCATTTGCAGCAAAAGGATAAGAAAGACAAATTTGTGGCTTGACACCTTGTGACATCTTTCTATGGGTGATGAATTTCTCTTACATGACAGGTAAAAAGTTACCGAGCAATGGATGGATGAGTGGCACAGTAACTCCAGGCTTGCTGAGAATGACAAGAATGCATCAAGTCATAAAAAATCAAAGCAGTGTGACACCTTTTAGGAATGGGTTTTCCTAGGTACCTAAGTAGAAGTGACTATATTTTATTTCTTAGGCAAATTCTCTCAAAAGTAACAAATCCACAAGAGACGATAATTATATTTACTGCTACTTTCAGCCCTTTAATATTTTAATCCTGATAGAAATGCCATAATTTAGGATATGTCTCACATTTCTCTTGCACAGGCCATCAAAGTTTTTTTTCCTAATCTTGTCTTTTCTTATCTTCAGGGGGGTTTTTTTGTTGTTTTCTGTGTTTGTTTGTTTGTTTGTTTTGCTTTGGTTTGGTTTGTTTGGTTTTTTTTCCTCTCAGTTTTTATTGCTATAGTTTACCTCTGCTTACTATTTTAGATCTCCATAACCTTTCTTACCTCCAGAGTCATGCTGTATGAAAGAGAATTTCATAGGAAACATGCTGATATTTGGAATATGCATACATATGTATGGGAATGTACATACAGAGCCACAGAGCTGCGGTTTCAACTGAGAAAATGACATACAAGGATTGATACAACTTGGTTTCAAGACCTCAGAGTAAGAGCTACACAAATTATGGAAAACCCAGCTATAATGTCTTTCTCTTCCTTATGGAGTTTGAGCCTGTGTTCCTGAGGCAAAAGCCTTGAAAGCCTCTCATGGGCTCTGAGTTACTCTTGTACTGACTTAAATATTCACCCTACTAGAGAGAAGTAGAATGTGGCCATAACCCTGGCCAGGACACTGAACACAGTTTTACATGTGAAGGGAGGAAAAAATAATCCTTTATAGTTTTCAATTCTTACTACATGGTCTATGAGGCAACTAGCCAGTGATAAACTTTTTAAAATATATATATAATCTATATTGAAATTAATAAAATATTTATAAATAAATAAATACAAAACATAAAAATTATAAATATAAATGAGATTCATTTATAAGAAGAGTTCTAAAAAGGGACTTCACAATGAACTTTCTGGGGCAAATATACATTATTTTGTTGAGTTTCCTCCTTTTGTGAGAAATGACACTTCTAAAAAAATAAAACCTCTGAAAAATTTATAATCAGAAAAAACTGTTTATCTACCCATGATTTTTCTGAATTTGAAGATTCTCCCTTTATACTTCAAGACTGGAAAATCCATAGTTAGTAGTTAAATGAAGACCTCTGCATTTTAGACAAAATATTCTGTTAGTAAAGTGGTATAAAATATTGCAAACTGAAAACTGTTAGTCCAGAAGTAATAATCAGGGGCCACTAATTTACTTATTTTTAGCAGTCCATTACCTTTTATTGGGAAGAAAAAAAATCTGATTTGCATCCCATTTTTTCAGCTACTGCCTTGTCTACAGGCACACACATCTAAACTAATCTCAGTATTTTGGAAAGACAACTGTCTCCTTATACCTTTGTTGGCAATGAAAGGTCTGGCCTTTAAATTAAATATGTCCTTAGTTTTATTTCCTCTATAGCTAAAAGAAACGAGATTCCCTAAAATCACCACAGATTTTAAAACCTGTATCTCTAGAAGCTAAATTTGTTAAATAACTCGTGGATCCTATTATCCAGCTCCTTTCTTCTTCCTTTGTTGGCAAAGATGCCTTTTCTGCAGCATGTATGCCCGAGATTGCCCCTCCTGCTCAATGCAACAGCAAGATTTCCTCTGTCCTCCCACCGTGTTCTGTAGCTTTTCTAGCACTGTGGTGACAAGAGTGATCACCCGAGTTGTGCCTTTTCCTTGGCCTGGATCTGCTCCCAGAGCAGTGGAGCTGCTGCCCTTGGGTGACTCCAAGTCTTTCAGCACTACTTTTTGGAGAGCTGCACTTGAAGCCTGCTGCCCACCTCAGGGGTTCTGGGCACCTCCTTCACTGTTAACATGGGTTTGCTATATCTCCTTATGTCTCTTTACGGTGCTTCTCCCAAAAGCAACCTCACTCACCTGGTTGTGTGTATCCACAGACAAAGAGCACTCCTGATAATGTCATCTGCAGCACCAGAAAACAGGGAGAAATGTTGACCATTTGTGGATTCTTATCTTCCTCACACTAAAAAAAAAGACTGGAGCAATTATACATTGATTTGAACACTTGAATTCACCAGTGTAAACAAAGAGAAGTCAGGACTGTAAATTTCCCAACGTCTGCCTATCACAGGATAAGGAGATAGTTCCTCGGGAAATGGACTTGGGAGTGCAACAACAGGAGCTGAATACCATCTAGCTCTTAAGATCAGTGAAGCTTTTCATAGTTTGCACTGTGTTTCCAGATATTTCTGCTTGGAAGAGCTGTTTTATTCCTGTTTTCTACTGAAAGTTATTACTCCTAATGCAACCACCAAAAGTCATTGATACAGTATGAAAATAATGTGGAGGAATCATATGTAGTATGGCACAAGCTTAGTGAAGCTGATCCTTGCTAAGGTATTTTTAATTGATCTAAGTTATCCTGATGTGTTTTAGTCTTAGGTTATCTATATTCTATATCTATATATCTATATTCTTTTCTAAGGATATGAATTGTGTTATTTCTACATTAAAGGGTAATGCATTAACAGGACATTAACGTTTTGAATTTCTGTCATGCAAGAGCATGGCTGGTTGCTCTGAGCTGGAAGTAAAAAAAATGAAAGGTTTTAAAGATGTCTAGACTGGTTCTGTCTCAGGTATAGCAGATCAGGAAGGCTTTATTAACATCTAAATTATTAACTTGTCAATATAATAACATAATTATACTTTAGTGGTCCATGTAAGCATTGAAACCTTTTCTAAAATTTGACAGATAATCCTAGTGTTGATTTTCCCTAAATTTTCATTGTAATTTTTATAGTAATCTAATAGATAACTCCAGTTATAATTTTTCCCATGGTCATGATGAAATATGGAAAATTCTTAATTTTCTTGTACAATTGTCTGTGGCATTTAATCATTGTAGAAAAGTAAAGCATGGGTTATATTTTCCTGCAGTCTCTGACATTAGCTGAATCCTCTTCATAAGGCTCTTAACAAGAGCAGATATTAATCAGATATTTCTCCATGCTTTGGACGACAGTGAATGCTCCCAATAACACTCAGCAGCCACTTTTTTGCATGGTGGCTTGTGCAGGCTCCGGAAGGAGATCATATTGATCCTACCAACGCAGACTACTGACATTTCCTGTGAAAAACGAAAGATGAAGAAAGACAAGAATTAAAACCAACATAAACATGTTGTAAGACTTAAGATGTAGTAATGTGCAACCACCTTCTTTTCTCAGGTATTTCTTTTTCTTGTCTTCACTTACAAAACTATTAGCAATTTTCTAGCACTACAAAGGCCACCTATAGCTGTTGTGGCAGGGATGAATGCATTATAGATAAAAGCCTTCTTCACACTCCTCAAATCCCATTTTCACCTGCTCACGTGGTATTCGCCCACAGCTCATAAACAATGTGTTCCTATGCTGGGTGAAGGAGACTCAGATTCAGCGTGAGCCTAGAAAAATTATTTTCCCTTGTGCAATTTTAAGGCACTGTGCTTTAGAAAGTGTGGGAGAGGCCACTATGTAAGGTTTAAGAGAGTATGATGGGAAAGGAAAGAAAGGAAGGAAAAAAATAACAACCATTTGAAGATTAGGAGTTAGAGAAATAAAAATAAATGTTGATGAGAAGTTAGAAGAACATTAATTACTCACAGGGAAGAAAAACCACAGAACTTAAAATCTGCAGAGAGAGAGTTTACTGCACCTATCCCTAATCTAGCTGCTGCTCCACTTATTTTATAGTCCAGAGAAAAATACTTGTCTCCTGCTGCATGGAGATGAAGATCTGGGCAGTTAATTTTGTTTGTTTGTTTGTTTGTTTGTTTGTTTGTTTGTTTGTTGTTTTGGGTTTTTGTGTGTGTGTTTTGTGGGTTTGTTTGTTTGTTTGTTTGTTTGTTTGTTTTGTAAATCAGACTCAAACTGTGCATTTCAGGTAGTATTCTGCTTGGTGTGGATCTGGTAAACTACAGGACAGTAGGTGCACATTAATATCTATGAAATAGAACTAAACTAAATAATTTTCTAACTTCACAGATTAATTTCTTCTATCAAAACTTCAGATTTTGATCCAAAGTTTTATGCACATTCTAATACATATTTTAAAGAATGATGGAATGAAGGCTTCACCAAAATCATGGGATATGAGTTACCTTATGCAATGTATGGAGAAAAATTGGTATTACTCTAAACTAAAAAATAAATACAGAAAAAAAACCAAACCCCTGAAATTTTAATTTTCTGAATAAGGATTTAAATAATATAACTATGGACCTAAAGAGTGCTCTTAGTCAATAGCAAAGCTTTATTTAAGATAAAAGCACACTAAATAATATCTCCTCTATAGAAAGTAAGTACGTTCTTCAAGCAAGAGGCAGAGATATCACTGAATATACATGCATGTAGAGAAAGAAAATATGTTCCTTTCATACTGGAATTAAACTGACATATTCCTGAGTTTCATAACTATTAATAAATAAAATTCTAAATTAATACAGCATTTTATCTCTTTAGCAACTTGCTGTAATAATGTTAAGCTTCATGCATGAAAACTGCACAGACAGCAGTACAAAATTTATTGTTATAAGGATACTTATACTTTGATTACCTGTTTTTCTCTATTGACTTTATGTCTATTATTGCATTTTAAACATCTGTATGTCACAGTGATTTATTTGGAAGTTCTTGCTGTTTTCACTTCTTTCAAAATAGTGGCAGTGTAAGGGACCACTAGAAAATCCAACTAAATACTGCAGCAAAATGGTTTGCTTCTAAAAAGGTATTTGAGCTACCATATATTCTTGGTGAAGGCTAATAAAGAAACATACAAATAAGTCTTCAATTTTATGAGAGAAGGGAAGAGGGGAATTCTGTAGAATTCATAACATAGAGAACAAAGATATAACTCTACATTAATTCCTAAAACAAATATTCTATTCCAGTGTGATTTTAGTCTTTATTTTGTTCCTCAATAGACAGTATAAATAACAGGATAACTGCATTTTTAAATAGTAATTGTACTGTTTATAGAAATAACATTACAGCTTGTATCAATGTAGTACCCAAGATGCAAGAGGAAAGATTTGTTTATAAGATTTCCTCTTAAATCCATAATTCCAGTTACACATATAGAAGGAAATACTGGATTTTTAATGTGATATCCATATACATGTCTTAGGATTTTTCATCTGTTTAGCATTATCACTTGACTAAGAAGCAGACAAAGAGTCAAACAAAATCCATGGTTTTGCTGTTAAATTCTCTGTGTTCATCTGCATTCATGAGAAGAAATGTCCACTAAACCAGAATCTGAAACCTGAAATAGGCAGATGAAAATAATAGAAATTAATTTGTTAACAAACTGAAAGAAATAGTTTCCCATTCTTATTAGGTTGTTATTACTATGACAAATGAAATCAGAAAAAAATGGAAGAAGTCTACCAAAAAAATCAACATAACTGAGAGTATGAGAAGTGCAACCTGAAATTATAGAACCACAGACAATGTGAGTGCCTAGTCCATGAGGAATCCAGGCGAGTTAGGGTTGCACTGACATCTTTTTCTTTGGCAATGAGATGTGATTTTTGCAGAAAAATACTTAGCATGAACAAGTCTCACAGAAAGTTTCAATGGATTTCTAGGGTGTTCTTTTTGTCTTTTGTGTGAGTAAAACAAATTCATCAGAGTTCATACAAGGTTAAATGTGTAAGAGCCAGCAGTACCTTCTAGAATACCTATTCAGATATTTCTTATTTTGAAGAAGGCTAAGACAAACAAGGCCAGTAGTTATAGTCAGAAATACTCCAACATTAATTTGCTGTCCCAAACATTTATCAGTATTACCCTTTCATTGTTTTAGGGGTTTTTTTCTCTTCTGCCTAATTCAGTTGGGAGTTCCCATTTATGACTCACTGCTTTACAAAACAGTGTGTACCCAAGAATGAAGGATGAAAACTTTTGAGGATTTATTATATTGGTAAAGATGCTTATCTTCATATGTATTTGAATGCACTGAAACTATGTCCAAAATACACTGGTAAAAACTTCAGGAAATAAGTTAGGTCCATGACAGTGGACACTTTTGGAGGTCCTTGCCTGCCATGTACTCTTCACATGAAGGCACTGCATGGGTATCTGAGATGAGATGTTGGCCATATCATGCATGGTTTTTCCATGTTATGGTGAGTTCCTGGGCTTCTGTGAAAACAGAGATTCAAATCTGCCCTGTCTCTACCACATGTCCTTCCTAGGCCTGCAGAAGAGTTTAGGCTTGCATCCAAGCAGTGCATTCCAGTATAGATATAACCAGAATGGGAGACTTCATCAGTGGTGAGTGATATTAAAGTGTCACTGTTACAGAACATCATTTCAGTATGAATGCAAAATTAATAGCAGCAAGTAGATTGGTGCTGCTTGTTACTTTTTACTACCTAAATCTGTGCTTGCTGGGCCAAATATCCTTTAAATTCAGAGACGGTTATAATATGTCCACCATAAGCCCCTCCTAGCTGAAATGAACTCCAGTATATGAGTCAGAGCATTTGGTATAGAAAAGAAGTGAACAGTGTAATGTAAAGTTTAGCCCAGATTCATTTTTTCTCCTGAGTGCAGCAGCAGCTTGTATTTTCCTTTTGGTCAAAATTGATAATTATACATTGAAATCTGTGGGAATGCTGATCCTGAAACAAAAAGTTCCTTATGTGATTGCCTCAGCAAAGATTCCACAGATAATAAACTGGATAAACACTGTCAGCTCACTTCATGAGTTATCCAGCATTCTCCCAGTTGATATTTGGAGCTGAGCTTTTGGTGGTATTCCACTTCACAGGGTAGTGCTGACCAGAACCAGCCCATAAGGAAATCTGCTCATTCTCCATGAGGTCTAAGTAAGGTGTATGAGAAGTCCTCTACTCAGGTATAGCTGTCTGATTATTACTTGCATTTGTGCTTCATAGAGATAAGTAAGCAAAAGTTCTAGGACAACCAAAAGAAATTTCAGGGTCTTGAGGAGATTGGTTGAAGGATGAGTGTTGGTGTGCATTATTTGGATTTATATTGTATTTTATTTTTATATTGGGGTTTGTAATGGCTTCTTCTGTAGTCCCCTGTTCCCCTGGAAAATGTATCATCACGAGATTTGTCCCTGCTCCTTTCCCCTCACATTCCCCACAGGAGAATGTAACCCAACTCTGTTCCACTCCCACCTTATCCCTGATTGGGTAGTGGCTTGTCCCCGCCTCTAGCCCCTTCCAGAAAATTCCTCTGGGCTTGGGTGACAGGGACCAGGACTGGGCTTCTGACCCTGCGGGGGACAGCACCACAAGAGAAAGACTGAATAAAGCCCTGATTTCCCCCCAAATCAAGTGCAGGCTTTCCTTTGCCATCGACGGGGGCCTGCTCTCTCTGAAGGAAGAGGTTCACTGCCGCTCTGGGATCTTTGGGGCCCTGAGGAAAAATCCTTCCAACTGTGGTTTGTCTCTCAGACTAGCCAAGGCAAAAATGGAGCTGCAGCTCCGAGAGAGAGACACACCACAGATGAGGGCCACAGACAGTGTTTTCCTTGATCCTTTCACTAAGAGAGAAAAATATTGAAAGGATTAGGTAGACAACCAGAACAAAAATGGAACAAAGATGGTGTTATGGGCAGAATTTTTGTATTTGATTTTGGGATGATCTATAAAACACCTGATGGGATGAACTTTTCTCAGGGTGTGAAAAGGGGTTTTGCGCAGGAGTTAGCAGCTCTGATTGGCTTAGGGGGACAGGGACAAAACCAGTTTGCCAGGGATAAGGAATAGAACAGCATGGCAAAATTTGAGGCAGTGCATGCAAATGAGCTGCTTCAGTTTGATTTATGAAGTGTTTGCTACAATGAACTACATTTGAAATATTCCTAGTCCAATGTGGGCAGCATGGAGAACTAACAAGACAAACTCGAAGCTTTAGCACAGTCCATAAAAATTACATCATGACATCAAGAAAACTTGGTGTGATGAGTTCTGTGGCTGGTGTGGGTGAGGGATGGTTACACCTATTTATAACAAAAAGCAGTGCTGAAATAACACCAGCCCATTGTAAGATGAGGGTGGTCACCTCACAAACACAGATGAGGTAGTGGTGTTTAGTGCATTCTGTGCCTCTGTCTTCAACACAGATGAAGGTCCCAGTGCCCTGACCTGAAAGACCGTGGCTGTAGGAATGGTAGTCTCCCAGTCAACCCTGAACCTGAGTGGGATTTGCTGCTCTAGGTGGATCCCTATAAATCTGTGGAGCCTGGTGGTATTCATCCAAGAATACTTAAAGCACTGGCTGAGGTCATCACAAGGCATCTCTCATTGTCTTCTGAAGGCTCTTGGAAATCTGAAGAGCTCTCAGTTAACTGAAAGCTAGCAAATATTGTCCCAATTTTCAAGAACAACAGAGGGATGACCATGGTAACTACAGGCCTATCAGTCTTATTTTTGCACCCATTAAAATTATGGAGAAGGATATTCTGGAAGTTGCTGAAAATCACCTGAAAAACAACACAGTCATGGGTCACAGCCAGAAAGGCTTCATGAAGGGAAATTCCTGCTTGCCGAACATGATTTACTCCTATTACAAGGTAACCCTCCTTGTTGGTGGGTGTACAAGGGAAGCCAAAAGATGTAATACCAGTGTTCTACAGTATCTTCATAAACAACTTGGACCCAGGACTCGAAGCGATACTTAGTAAGTTTGTTAATGGCGCTAAATTGGAGGATTTGCTGACTCCCTCAAAGGCAGAGAGACCTTGAAGGAGGACAAGTGACGTATTCTGACTCTGAAATAGGGCAATCTTGGATGTATGGACAGACTGGGGAATAAGATGGTGGAAAGCAGTGCTGTAAAAAGGGACCTGATGGTCCTGATGGTTGGTGAGTTAAATACGAACCAGCAGTGCCCTGGCAACAGGAGGGTCACCATGTCCTGGAGTCCATCGGGCAGAGCACGGCCAGTCGGGCAAGGGAGGGGATTGTCCTGCTTTTCTCTGAGCTGGGGCAGCATCACCTCCAGTGCTGGGGGCAGTTTTGGGTGCCATAATGCAGAAAGACATCGGGCTGTTAGAGAGTATCCGAAGGAGGGCCATGAGGATGGTGAAGGGCCTTGAGGGGAAGTGTTGTAAGGAGAGGTTGAGGTCACTCAGAAGAAGAGGAGACTGGAGGAAGACCTCATTGTAGTCCACAGCTTCCTGTAGACCAACTGATCTCTCCTCTTTGGTGACCAGTGACAGGACCTGAGGAAATGCTATGTATTTGTATCAGAGGGGGTCTAGTTTAGATATTAGGAAAGATTTTTCACCTGAGTGGTTGAGCACTGAAACAGGCTCCCCAGGGCAGTGGTCACAGCTCTATGACTTACAGAGTTCAAGAAGCATTTACACCACATTCTGAGGCACATGGTCTCAGGGCTGTGCTGTTCAAGGCCAGGATTTGGACTTTAATGATCCTTGTATGTCCCGTCCAACTCAAGATATTCTATGATTCACTGTCATTTTACTTATTTGTCCTAAAAAAAAAAAAAAAAAAAAAGGTTTAGATAGTAAAACTCACATGAAACAAGTAAATCAGAAAGGAAGTTTGAATGATATAATATTTTTATTACCTTGGAGACTCACTCCATTCCCCCAGTCTGATGATGACTAATATAGCTGGACAAGGAAGATTATTGCCTGATAATGAAACCTGTTTACTGTCTCTTCTGCTGTTAGGATGGGCTATTTTCCTCAGTAGATTATTCAGGATATCTCAGGGATAACATTTCCACAGAGCATCTTGCTTGTTTCTGCTTCTTCCTTCATTTTTTCATGAAAAGACAAAAGATGCCATACAAGATCAAAATAAGCAATTTAAAGGTAGAATGTTTTTCTAAAGTTCGTTGACTCCTAATATGTTCTGGGAGTTTCTGTAACCCCTGGGACTGATCGACTATACCAATTGCAGGCAAGTTATGTCCATAATGATTTGATTCAGGGGTGAGCAATGGCAAGGAGTTTTAAAAATATGTGTATGACAACGAAAAATGTACAACAAAAGACCCCTACATATATGCCTTAAAGATGAATAGAAGAAGATTTCATTTAGCAATCTTGAACAATAATTCAAGACAGGTTTTTAGGGAGCCGCCAGGTAAATTGCACATTGCCTCTCCCAATGCAATGAAGTGTTTTTTTCTATCTCCATTCCCAATCTCAGCCCTGCCTTGGTGCACATGAAAATTTAATTAATATAATTTTAAGTATAATATGAAATATACCATTCATAGTTAAAAGGTCTAAACAAAAGATTTCAATACTTCTAAAATAAAATTCTATATTTATGTAAGAGGTTTTTGCATTTATCACTTTTGCTTTTTCTGATAGAAAACACTCCACTGAAAACTGTGTCATGTCAATAATATTTGGAAATTGGCATCACACAGAAATTTCTTAATTTTTATATCTCTAATGTATTTAGGCAGTTGTCCCTTGATAAAGTTTATTGCATGTTGGAAAAAGTAACAAGAACTCACAAGAAGCAAATACTTCAACATTTTTTTTTATTATTTTTAGTTCCTCCACATCATTTGTTTCTATAAGACTATCTTTTTATCCTGAAGGAATTATATAATTAATCTTTTTTCATTTATAAGTCTCATCTTATGCATATTTTGTCTCTCTGTGTTGTACAGAGATTAATTATTCGTTAGTACTACATCTGCCATCCACTGTGCAGGAATGTAGAAGTTTGCTCAGGAGCAGTACTTATGAGAATGGTCAGTACGGGTGGATGGAGAAATGATAGACACAACAGCACAAGGAAGCAGCAAGTCATCAGGTTAGAGGGCATTAAAAAAGAGTAAAAACTAAGGTTTCATGATTTAAAAGGCACACCTTACACCAACAATAAAACTACATAATATATCTGAGGAGAGAAAATGAGGGATGAAAATTATAAAATTGCATTCAGCATATTGCAATATATGTTGCCCAATGTTCTTCTGAAAACTTTGCTGTTATATTATTAGCCTGATCTACTCACCTCAAGTTTGTCCAGTTTTGAGCCTTCGTATCAAAAAATCATAAAAATTCAAGTTTTTCTATCTATCTATCTATCTATCTATCTATCTATCTATCTATCTATCTATCTATCTATCTATCTATCTATCTATCT